>JBANCY010000819.1:0-19291 GCA_037040045.1 Phorticella flavipennis | reverse complement strand
TGTCTGTCTATCTGTCTGTCTATCTGTATGTCTATTTGTCTGTCTATCTGTCTGTCTATCTGTCTGTCTATCTGTCTCTTGAGCTATTTAACTATCTTTCAATATGGATGTTTGATATTGAGTCAAGCAAATGTAATGCTAAGGATATATTAAGTCAATTATAACAGTCGAACTTCTCTATAGTGAACTTCTATACAATGAAGTTCTCCCTATTATGAATTTATTTCAAACACAAAACTTTTTCGTATAATTTCTGTATAATGAAGTTTCTATATAATGAGATGATTTTCTGGTCTCGTCATGGATCTTGAAGTTCGACAGTATATGGCCATAAAAACACTTTTGCGTCACAGCCTGAAACACTATTTATCTCCAATTATAATTCATTATTTTATTATTATACGGCCATAACAACCCCATCGGGTCAAAGCCTGAAGCATTATTTATCTTAATTTTTGCTTCCTTCACTGAAGAACTTTTTTTTTACTGGATTTCAAGTCCTACGCCACAACCCCGTTTTTCTTAGAGGTTCATGTCTATCGACATGAGCGGGACTCGAACTCGCACCTCTCATTTGGCGGGACAGTGCGGTATTCACTGGTCCACCGAGGCCCCCGGCTCTGATTCTGATTCCTTCAATCAATACTTTTCTTACGTGGGTGGATTTCAAATCCTACGCCGCAACCTTGTTTTTCTAGGAAGGTCATGTTAAGAACACGAATGGGACTCGAGCCCACATCTCTTGTTTGGTGGGACAGCATAGCTAGATCAACTGAGCCGTTCTGGCTAGACATGAGACTACGACCCCTTCTTCGGTGGGACAGTGCGCTACCCACTGGTCCACCGAGGCCCCTTAAATACTCCATATACGTCCAGAAAACATACTTTCTTTCTGAAATTTGTCAAGCTGCATAGCGTGCCGGCAAAACAGTTCCGCAAAATGAACTAGTTCATGTTTTGGTATCAAAATGCTCAGCTCTAAAATTTAAATGCATTACTTAAATGCATCCTTAACACTTGCAACCATATCCATAACTGTAGTTGTGCAGCTGTAAATGTAAGTGGAAAAGCGAGTGTGTGAGTGTGTATCTGTGTGCGTGTGGGTATCTGTGTGTTTGGGGGAATGTATCTGTATCTGTAAGGATGCGCTCGTAAGGACGTTGTGTACAACGGTAAGCAACAGTAGGAGTTTTTAAGCTGCTTTAAGCTACACTCCAGTCGGCTGGAGGCTGACTCGGGATCTCAGGATGGCTTTAAGCAGCGTGTGCATATCTCAATTGTAATTTTAATTAGATGCTCCGAAATGAAAGCAGCATAACTTTTGGCCAACGCAAAGAGCTGAGACACGGAAAGATACATTTGCCTGGTGGTGGTGGTGGTGGCGGTGGTGCGGGGGCAGACAAACACGCTGAGTTGGGGCGGCGTGTGGCAAGTAGAGTGTGGTGGAGGGGGTGTGGCAGTGTGCGAAAGTGTTTGTGGCGGCGGTGGCAATAGTGGGGCAGAGACAAAGCGCTATTTTCTAAGAGAATTCAATTAAATGTTCATCAAAAACTACAGCAAAAATGGCGCACACACACAGACACAGACAGATACACACACAGATAGCTTCACAGCGTTGAACAAAGCATTGAAACGATGATGACAATGACAACCAGCTGATGATGATGATGACAATGATGATGATGATGATGATGATGATGTAGAAACATTGTGGCTATGGCTATGGCTATGGCTTTGACTATCATTGTGACTGTGACTGTGACTCTGACTTTGGCGCTGTAATCAGCAAGAGGTGCGAGGTGAGCGGAAACTCAACGACGCACAGTGGTTGAAATTCAAGAAAAATCAAACAAATTTCAATTAATATTAAGTTAACTCAAGTGTTAGTTACTAAAACAGCTATAACCGCTCATATTTAAAAAATCAAAGCTTCTTTTCTACAAACCGGATGTGTAAAAGTCGCCATTTTGTGCCTATAACATTTTGTTGACAATCATAAAAATATGAATCTCTACAGTCGATTTGATTTAACAGCATGAAGTGTGATAACTTGCCATTGTCCAAGAAGGCAACGACGAGCACAAAAGTTATAAAATACCAGATAGATAGTAATTGCAGCAGTTTCCCCACCAGAACGGCTTCCCGCACCACACACACTCTCTTGTGTATGTGTGTGTGTTGGAGTGTGTGTGTGTGTTTGTGCGATTCGCTGGTGAAAATAAGCAGGAAACTGGAAATTACAAATGATACGGAAATAATGCGATATCATGAATCATTTTTACGAGAATCGAGACTTTGATTCTCCTGGGCAAATGATGCTGTGCCGTTTAGCAATGTCTTGCTTTCGCTATCCAATTTGCGCTCTATATATATATATATGTATATATATAGTTATTGGATATATAATATACATGGGGAACGGCCTTTTGTAAAGTTCGCCAGCCCTGGAATCGGTGTTAGACTGGGTATGCATGTGCAACACTTTAGAGTCAACAAATTTGCATTGGTGGCGCCCAACTGGCGACGACCGCACAAATAATGTCAACAACATTGCAAGCCATCAATAAAGGGCAGTCGACAGCTGGCATCGAATTCCCATTCCCCATACCCTTTAGCAAGCCGCATGCGGCATGCCCAATACCCCAGTCCGCCATTGCGTTTGCAATTCCTTCTGCAAAGGTCCACTTCAATGGCGGGCGTTAGCGCGGTCAGGAACTTAGCCCAACTGAATTTTCTCGCTTGCTCTTATCTCCCACACTCTCTCTTTCACAATCTGCTCACCCTCTCTCTCTCTCTCTCTCTCTGTCTCTCTATCTCCGTTTCTCTCTATTTATGTGCATGTAACACTCTTTCTCGCCATCTCAATTTATGAAAGTGCAAAAAGCTGCAAAATGCTGCTAAAGTTGGCTTAAAGTAAGATTTCGACCTTAAATTGCAAACAGACTTTCGATTCGATATGCACAGCCCGAACTTAGGAGCATCGCAGAGGCGATTAGTGAGTCAGTCGGAAGGTATGCAATTTTTCGGAAAGGATAAACCTTAAAGCAAAGGTAAAAACAAAAGCAGAAGAAAACAAGTATGGAAGGATTATCTTCCGCACATCGAAGATTTCATACTCTTTTTGAAAGTAACGGTAGATAATAACGAATCTGGAGACTATGTGAACTTTCAGTCAAATACGTTTGAAAACATGAGGAATATGGGCAAAACCGACTTTTGGTTATATGGCAGCTATATGTAATAGAAGTGCGAATCTTATGAAATTTGGGGGAGCGGTACATAATAACGAATCTTGGGAGTATTCAGTTCAATACGTTATAGAACATGGGAGATATGGGCAAAAATAATTTATGGTTATATGACAGCTATATGATATGGAAATGCTATTCTTATAAAATTTGCTGGAACGGTGAATAATAAAGAATCTTGGGATTGTGTGCACTTTAAGTCAAAAAAGTTTGAAAACATGAGAAATGAGGACAGGGCCGAATTTTTTTTATATGGCAGCTATATGTAATAGAAGTGCTAATCTTATGAAATTTGGGGGAGCGGTACATAATAATGAATTTTGGGATTGTGTGCACTTTAAGTTCAATACGTTGGAATACATGGTTTTCCATGGGGAAAACACGACTTTTGATTAAATGCCAGCTATATGATATAGTGTTTCCATCCGGCCAATTCCCACAAATGTGCTGTCGCATAACATAAGAAGGCTGTGTATCAAATTTCATACCGATAGCTCAAAAACTGAGGGACAAATTTGCATACATACAGACGGAAAGACGGAGGGACAGTCGGACATGGCTCAATCGACTTCTTTTGTCCTCCTGACCATTCTGAATGTAAATTTTGGAGTTTTACCACTATACCTTTAATGCATTACATACTTTCGAACAATCTGAATATACTATTTTCTTCGAAAAGAGCATAAAAATCATCCCAAAACTACGTACTATATGTGGACACATATTTGTACAAACTTAAAGAAATTGCGGAAAATCAGTTGCTGAAAATGTTATATTCTTTCTTTCTTCATTCACGCCGCCATTTTGGTGTCGTCTCCTTGAGTCAATTCCGTGTCAAATGGCAGCGTTGCCACATTAAAGTCTATTTTCGTCCAGCTAGAGATGCTAATGAACTTAAGTAATGTGCCAAGTGCCGAGTGCCGAGTGCCTCGTCTGCCGGGCGGATGGGCGGATGGGCGGATGGGCGGCTGGGAGTTGGGCACGGAGGGCAGTTCAGGTTGGTCTGGCTGCTCGGTTGGGTTGGGTTCGGGAAGCCACGTTTAACAATTTGGCAGCCTTAATGTGGCACCAAAGTGTTAAGGTCCAGGTCTCATAAGTTCTAGACAAAATTCGTTGGTTGGGATCGTGTTTTATGTATGGCCCATGTACGTGCCAAGGCAGCATTTCAACAAGGGATTCAATCGGCAAAAGGCAAAAGGGTTAGACGGTTGGGCGTGCCTTTAATTATGAGGCCAAGCCCGGCTATTAAAACAACTGGGGCAATATCAAATGTGGTAATACCCATACCCATGCCCATACCCATATCCATGTCCATGTCCGCAATGGCCACACATATATAGAGTAAAGGTCGCATTTCGATATCGACGAAAAATTGCAGCTCATTTAAGTTTGGGTTCGATGAGGATTCGGTTTACGGGGTCGGGTTGTTTAAAGTGTAATTTCTGTGGTTACATTTGCTAAACATAAATCTAATGGATATTAATACAAGTTAAGGCAACACCAAGCCCCCGATTTTGACTCCCAGTACAAGCTCTACGTACGTGTGCCCGTATATTTTACGTGCCGCAGTCGTCGGATTTGTATGCGGCATTTCGTTGGCTTCGGTACGGGGAGGTTCGAGGTACCAGGTTTGCTGTACGGCTCTCGTCTCACTAGCGATTTCCGGCATTTGTGCAGCCCATTGCTGGTTTATTATAATTCAACACGAATGTGTTGTTGGGTGTGCTTGGGACTGGTCCTGGTTCAGGTTCTGGTCTTGGTCCTGTCCCTGGTCCTGGTACTGGTCCTGGTCCACATTAAGTTGCTGCCAACATCAAAATATTTCAATTTTGCAGTTAGCTTTGCGGCCGTTTTGGCATTTCAATGTTTTTTACCGCCTCCGTTTTTGGGGCCAGGGTTATAGATAGGTAGATTGCGAAATTAGGGGCAAGCGTTTCGGTCATGTCAGATGAGAAATTGGGGCTATGTGCTGTTGGACTGCCGGTCTGCCAGCCTGCTGGGCTGCCGGTCTGCTGGGCAACTGTCTACTTTAATGCCATAAAAAGGCCATATCCGGTATGTGTTTGAGATTTTATGCGCTTTATGCATAGCATGGCGAGCGACTGCCTCATTTAAATTAGATCAGCGGCCAAAGGTTTTTTGGTCAGATTTTCAGCCAAAGGTTTCAGTCGAACCACAGCTGAAAATCCAACCAGATGGAGAGAGTGATAGAGGGCGAGCCATAGAGGCCATAGAGGCGCCTATTAGCATATGTGGAAAGCTTCAAATTGATGAGTTATGCGGCTGCGTTTGCCAAACTAATGACAAAATGCAAACAGTTAATGGCGGCAGCTTTGGGAGAAAATAGACCAAATTAGCGTTAAAGTTAGATATATCAGAGTACTTGAAATACCAGTAGTCGAAGCGATTGTATGTGTAATAAATGGAAACCCTGCCAAACTCACGACCTTTCACAATTATTTACATTTTTCGAGCCCCAGTGAGTTTTTGGATAAAGCCAACAGCTTCTGAAGTCTGTGGCTTCTCATGAAAGATTGTGGCAGGTGGAAGGAACGAAGTTTTAACCATTTAGCTGGAGAATTTTAGTTGAGAGTCAATCTCTTAATTGCGACAGACGCTTGGCTTCGTTCGATACGATTTTGCCATTGACTCCGTTGGGAACTTTGATTAAAAAGTTCGCACATCAAGGAATGAAGCTAATCAAGCCCAAGAGCGACAGCCTATGCGAAAGAGATGGAAAGACAGACAGGCTCGGGAGGAGTAAGAGAGACGGACAAACAAATAGAAAGAGAGAGGGGTATATTGAAAAACAGAGATAGATAGAGACAGTGTTAGAGCGGTAGATAAGGCAACGACACTTGGCCCAAAAATAATACAAAGCGAAAGTTTGTTTCAATCAATGTGGCTTGCTGGCATGCACAACAACAACAACAACAACAACAATAAGAACAACAACAATATGAACAACAAAGTTGTAAACGAGCACATAAATAACTTGAGTTAGCTCCAGAGGTCGCCAGGGGGTAGAAGGTCGCCAAACGTCAATGGAATATCAATTTTAAAGCATCAGCCCATAAGGAAGAACCGAAGCCGGGTCTGTTGCAGAACAAGGATGGATACAGATAATAGACATAGATACGGATGCCCTCAGTATGTAAGTAGATACATATATAACTCTACATAGATATTGATATATATATATATTTAGGCATACATATGGCTATATGAATTTGGGTTTATGACAATAACTTGACGCTAAGCCCAAGTCGCAACTCAAATTGAAATGCAAGCCAAAGGGGCTGCCAGGGACATTGCACAGTTCAGCAGAATGTGGCAACAACGGGCCAAAAAGGGGCAAAAAGGGTGGCGGCAAACAATGCTGCATGCCCCCAAGGAGCATGGGTAGCACTGAAACGAGCTGCAGAGCTGCAGAGCTGTCAGTGTGAGATGAGCTGTCAGTTACGTAAACTATGATTTCCTCTGTCACTTCTAGAGTTGCCAACAATTCAACGGAAAAGCAAAAATCCCAATCCACAAAATACAATTTATACTTGGTTAATTGCGTTGCAAATTGAAGCTTTTTCTATATTACGAGTGCAGAGCGTAATAAGCACAGTACAGTACATTATATAATAATCATCTTCGATTCTAAGCTGATCAGAGAACTGTAATTTGCCATTTCAATTGAAATAATCCCAATTGAAAATTGGTATGACGGGTATAATAAGTTTGTTCAAATGTATGTAACAGGCAGTAGGAGGCGTGGCACACCCTTTAAAGTATATATATTCTCGATCAGCATCAATAGCGGAGTCGATTTAGCCACGTCCGTCTGTCTGTTCGTTTGAACGCGCATATCTTAGAGACTACAAAAGCTTGAGGTTTCAAACTTCCTGGGAAGATCCGTATACCATATACCATAAGCAGATCAAGTTAATTTTCAATTTTGGATGCCACGCCCCTTTCGCCCGATAATAGATAAATCGTTTTTCGATAAAATGGCCATGACTTTGGCGTTTATAGAGCAATGAACACCAAATTTAATATATGGTGTCATAATTAGAAACTGGAGAATGGAATTGCCAAAAATTTTGATACACCCCTCCATTTTCACAGAAAGTGATGATATGTATATAACAGCCGCAATTTTTAAGCTAAAGTCATCAAATTTGGTGTGTGGGTGCCCATAGATACCGATACAGAAATTGGGATCAAGGTATCTTGTAGTCGAGCTCATTCGACTCCGGCGAACAGACGGACAGGTGGACAGAAGGACATGCGGACAGAAGCACAGGAGTCGGACAGGCGGGGAGTCAGACAGTCTGGCAGTCGGACAGGTGGAGAGTCGGACAGGCGGAGGGTTGGACAGGCGGAGGATTGGACAGGCGGAGGGTTAGACAGGCAGGCGAATTTTTTTCTTCAATGCATTACGAACTTCTGGACAAAGTCAATATACTGGTTTCTTCTTCTTTATATAATTCGGAAAACATATCTTTTCGGGATTTCGTCAGACTTTCCGAAGGTGTCTGGCCTTTACGATGAACAAAAGGTATCTTACTAAATAACACAAAAAAAGAAAACCAAAGACCTCTTGTTCTTTTCACCTTTTCATGTTGCCCAAACAGAGGCCCAAATAAGATAGGCGAGTTTCATGAGTTATCTTTATTGATATGCCAGTTGGCTACCTCTTTAACTGGCTGTCGGTCTCTACCTCTCTACCTCTAGCAATATCTCCCTATATCTTTGTGGCTCTTCTCTGGTTTCTGGTCACGTCTGAAAAGTTTGTGAAAAATATGCACTTGGCTCGCACAACTGCTTTTGGATTAAACTCTGGTCTCATATGCTGCTGGCAGACATTTTCTTTTGTTATTTGACGGGCAATGCAACTGAAAAGATGATTTCTCTTGCGTTTGATATGTTAAATAAATCTGCATAGTATGGGTTAAATTTCTGTTTCTATAGGGTATTACGAGCATGAAAAATAAATTACCAAAAGAAATGAGAAAAGAAATGCCGATAAACGGAAATACAAAACAAGAAACGTGCACAAATCTAATTTCCAAACAACACGCGCTGAGCCAAAAAAAAACAAGACCAAACAAAATTGAAAAAATAAGATATATGTATATATATATTTATATATGTAGGGTGTAGTAGGGGAAGTGAAGAGGACTAAGAGCTCGACTAGCAACAACTACGACTACAACAAGGGCCAGAAGATGATGACGAGAACGTCAACGGCGTAAAAATTGAAATAAAGATAGACGCGCCGGCAACAACGGCAATGCCACCGCCAACACCACCAACAACAACACTGTCAATGGCAACAACAAAATGAAACTTTTCAATATCCGCATCCGCTCATGAATAATAATTTATAATGGCTGCCGTTCTCAGTCGCTGCCTGCGCCGCGCTGCGCCGCGCTGCGCTGCGCTGCGACTTGAGTCGAGTCCAAGCTGAGCACCCGGCAAAGGCAATTGAGCTTGTGCTGAACCACAGCTGAGCATGGTGATGTCTCCGGCCCGCAGCTAGCGTATTACTTAACTGTGGCAAATAAAAACCATAAAAAAGCAAGTAGGAAAGCTCTACCTTACTACCTTAACTAACAGATACCCTATACCCTGTACCCTGTACCATGTACCCAAAGCTGTTGTCCAATCGTATTGAAATTTTCAGTATAGGTCTATTGCCATTTTTTTTGTCTATGTACTCAATATAATTGTAAATTTTTCAATATACTATACCATAACTGCAGTCGATTGGTTTCGTTTTATAGGGAGATTGTCATATTCATAACACATGGCAGCGATGTGCTTTGAAATTTTAAGTAATTTGAGGTCGCTGATTTCAAATCTGCACTTCGTTTTTCTCTGACAACCCTATCGGGTCAAAACTTGAAACACTATTATTCCTCTATTTCTGTTTCCTTCATTAAAGATCTTTTTACTTTGGTGGATTTCAAATCCTATGTCACAACCTAGGAGGGTCATGCCTATTGACATGAGCGTGACTCGAAGTAGCACTTCTTGTTTGGCGCGACAGTGAGCTATCCATTGGTCCGCCGAGGCCCCTAAAGAAAGTTATTAACATTAAACCATAGGCGTTTGATATTTGAAATGGGTCAATTTGTATGAGAGTAGCTATTTGTATTGTGAGTTCTGGTCGAAGTTGGGTCAATCAACACATTTCATGTATCAAGCGCCTATGGTTTCATGTTAATAACTTTACCATTTGTGCACCGATTCGGTTGAAATAAATCTAACTTTATTTGAAATATATTAAGCTAATGATATTAAGGCCAAGACCCCGATATTTGTATCAAGTTTTTCGTTTTTTTCCATAAATCTTTATCGATATCCCTGAAACCACTTAGAGTATCAAAAATTAGTGTATGGACGGCTTAAATAATATATTATTATCGATTTTTGTATATCTTTTTGTATGGGATAATGTGAATCGTTATCAAGTTATTACAATATATGTAGCGCAATTGCCTAAATTTTGAAAAATTTCAATATATCCATAACTCGACCTGATACAGAAAAACCAAGTGCATATTTAAAATCAGCGCAAATTAGTAAAAAACAGTTAATAACATCTATGGGCAAAAAATCTAAGTCTATTTCATGCCCTTCAACGTTTTTTCAAATTCTCGAAACATGCCAAATAGCCTATCTCTATCCCAATTTTAATGATTTAAATCTTATAATTGCGCTTAAATATAGATTTAAATCCAATTACAGGTGCGAATTTACGGGCTTAAATTCATCATCGACCGAAGCTGCCTCCCTCTGCCTGTTACATACATTTGCCCAAACCTATTATCCCCTTTTTACCTATTGGCATTGGGTATAGGGTATAAAAAGAAAAACAAAAAGCAACGCGTGGAAAACTGTAGTAAAATCCATGGTGGGAAAACTCACTGACAAGCTAAGTAGATGGTTCTGGCTGTGGCATTGCCATTTCTCTAGGTGTTGATATGAGTTTGGGACTTCGACTCGTATCGCCTTGAGTTCTGCTGCCATTGATGAGTCTGTCAGCTGAGACACAATCGCTTATACGCCATGAACACAACTGTACCGAAAAATTGTTAAACGAAAATTAGCATATTAAGCATATATTAAATATGCTTAAGTATATTATAAATATTGTTAATCGGAGATGTCAGGCAAAACTGACAGTCTACAGTCTAGAGTCCAACAGCTAACTCTCTGCTCCCCTTAAATATATTTTCCTTATTTTCTATAATTCTTAAAGATTTATTTGCCATTATATTTTGCTCATAGCGCTCTCCTGCTGATATTGCCAATTTCGAAGAGATTGTCATGCCAAACGATAATGATAAAACTTTTGACTGCGACTCAAAAATCAAAGCTCTTTCTAAGGGGTGTTGTAAGGGGTGTTTTCTAGTACGTTCTGCGTAGTAGGGGTAGGTAGAGTAAACCCTCAGCTTGCCGCACTCGCTTAATTCTCCATTAACCGCACATCAAATTCTTATTAGCGCCATTGCCGGCGCTCAATTTCAATTGATTCGTTCGTTCGCCAGATGCCAAAAACTTTTCCAATCAGCCCCCAAACAGAAGCCGGCACAATCCCTTTTCTTGGGCATTTTTCTCTGCGTTTTCCCAATTCTTTTTGATATGTTTTCATTTTTCCCATCGTTGCGTGCACGCTAAAAACCCAATTAAACGCGCCATTAAATTATTTCGCAATTTGCATATATTTCGTATTTCGACTCAATAAAATTTCACAATTGAACGAACACCTGCACACACACCATCGGGGGGAGGGACACATCTTTTTTCTTCCCGCAGCCAGTTTAGCCGCCATTTGATTTGATTTTATTTGTATTCCACAATTTGTTGTTCTTCTGCGTCTTTCACTGGCAACATTTGAATTTTATTCATCCGATAACAAATTTTTGTGTGTCTCCCCCTTTTTTTTTTAAAGAAAAAAATCAATTTTTAAAGAGTTGAGTGGAAATATTTAATTGTACGTTAATTTTTGTATACCCTGATCCCATTTGGGGTTAAGGGTATAATAGTTTTGTTGCAATTAATAGGAGTGATTTCAGAAACTACAAAAGCTACATATTTTAAACTTATCATGAAGATCCGTGTATAGCATACGCAGTGCGAGTTTGTTTCAAATTTCGGATGCCATGTGTCCTTCACCCGCTAATCGATAAAAACGATTTGCGATAAAATGCCCATAGAGCTATGAACACCAATTTCGGTAAATAGGGTCATGATTAGAAACTGCAGAATGGAACTTTCCAAAATTTTAATACCCCCTCCATTTTCCCGGAAAGTGATGAAATGTGATTAAAAGTCACAATTTTAATGCAAGAGTCTTGAAATTTGGTACGTGGGTGCCCATGGATACCACACAGAAAGTGTCATCCAACACTTTTATCCATTGGTCGTCCCTACATTGGTCTTCTACAATCCTTATTATATTGACTCGAATTCCCCAAAATATAATAATGATAACGTCATCAATCAATCCCAAAAAATTCCACAGCGGTCGGATTCGAACTTATTCGGATAATAAACACAGAAGTTATTCGCAAAAGAGTGTAAAAATTCACCTATGGGGAAGGCGGCCGTCGCACCACCGTCTTCAGTACTGTCTAACGATATCATACAGCCTATATGTATATAAATGGTATGGGAACTCAATGATATTAGGTTAGAGACAGAGAAAAGCCTTATTGTTTCCAATAAAGATAATGGAAACCTGAGTTTTATTCTGCCTGATTGCGGTTTAGTTATAAACCTATATAAACAAGCTTTGCGGGGAAAAACTATGGGTGAACCAACCTTAAAAATGTCGAAAACGAGCTTTCTGCATTGAATCATTCATACATATAACTAAAGACCTAATTTATAAAAATGAATAGAAGCTTGAAGCACATGCTCTGGAGCTTTTTTAAGATAGGGCGAGCAACCATAGTGATTATCAGGTAACTGTAATACTTAAATCATGTTTTCGATATCAATAACTGATTAATTAAAATTCCCTTATTATGGCAGAAAACGGCTCCGTGTAAGAACTGGTTCTCACATCGCCCCATTTTTATTATTCTATGGCCTTAACAACGCTATCGGCTCAAAGCCTGAAACACTATTTTCCATTTTCGTTCACTGAAGAACTTTTTTTACGTGGGTAAATTTCAATATCTACGCTACAACCTAGTTTTTCTAGAAGGGTCATGCCTATCGACATGAGCGGGACTCGAACTCGCACCTCTTGTTACACTACGCTATCCATTGGTCCACCGAGGCCCTTCACATTGCCCCATATTTCCATTGAATATTCCTGTTGCTCGATTCAACTGACAATCCACTTGTAAAACTCTTAAAATGTAAAAATTCTTATTGAAAACATTATATTATGTCACAGTCAGGCTACAAGTTTATTGTTCTTGAAACAGCTGAGTTTCTTTATGTGCTTAAAACATCTCCAGTTAATTAATTGTTAACAGGTGGATGCTTGGGTAGATTCCACATAACGATTGCCCCAACTGGCAATCCATATTCATGTTCATATTCAACAATTGTCTGATTGCTGCTGACTTCCATTTGGAGTACTTTTTTGTACTTCAATTTCATTTATTTTATGAATTTCTGGAAATTGCTTGCACATTGTGGAAGATTCTTCGGTGTGCCCGTTTGGCTTTGGATTTTGAATTTTTCATAAGCACATTTTGGGTAGTTGGATGGTTGGATGGAACTGTGAATGATATGTGAATGAATGTGAATAAATGAAATGAGCTAAAATATATATGTGTTCATTATGATTATTATTTTCGGGTGAAAACCTGAAGCACTATTTCTGCTTTTGTCAGTGGAGATCTTATTTTGCGTGAGTGGATTTCAAATCCTACGCTATAGCCTAGTTTTTCTAGGAGGGTCTTGAGCGGGACTCGAACTCGCACCGCTTGTTTGGCGGGACAGTGCGCAATCCACTGGTCCACTGAGGCCCCTAATGTGATTATTGGCAAACTGGTCTCGCACTTCACTACAGGGTATCGAAAAATACATCATTGATTCCATATAAAAGCTCCCATTCAATTGCTGGCTATTGTTATTTCCATTTTTTTTTCTTTTTTCATTTATGGTTTAAGTTTTGCTCTTTTGTTACAATTCAAGGATTACGGGAAAGTTCATGTTGTTGTTGTTGTGGTTGTGCCCAGGTTTCTTTATAAATACAAAGCTGATAAGGTGCTCAGACTGATGGAAGACACCTCCCCAGCCCCTGCACCTGCCCCTGCCCACCGGCGACTGGTTGTTTAAATGACCCAAAACTGTATGCAACTCGCATATAATTCTGCAATTTGTTACCCCTTTCTTGCGTTTTTTTCTCTCTTAATTTCTTAAACGCCCCCCTTACGCCCAGTGTCACGCCCACATTGGGCAATGCACGCACAGCCGCGCACATAAAATAAATAAATAAAAGTAAAAATAAAAAAAGCACACAAAAAATGCCGTCTACATGAGGCGCATATTTAATTTCCCGAGCCCAGCCCCAAGACCATCCAGACCCCATCCAGCACCCATCCAACCTCGAACCCCACAGATCCTGTCACAAAAGGATTTCCACGGCCTGCCGTTTGGCTTGGCCCGAACAGTTTGTGTGTGTTTGTATTATATTATTTTATTTTTTTATTTTATTTTATTTTATTTTGTTTTTGTTCTTCAGTTCGTTTTGAGCCTTTTTCAGCCGCCTTTGTTGCTCTTGTTGTTGGTGTTTTTTGGTTTTTTTTTTAAATTTCATTTTATGCATACTTTATTTTTATTCCTTTCATTATTAATCGCATGTTTACACACCAGAAACGCACTTCGCATCGCCAGGCATGTGTGTGTGTGTGTGTGTGTTGTGTGTGTGTGTGTGTGTGTGTGTGTGCGGCAGATTCTTTAAATTTCAAAACACGCAACGCAACGGTGTTTTTTCAGCTACGATAATGAAGTGCGATTCATAAATCACATTAATTGCCCACTAGATGGCGCTGTCAGCGTTCAATATGGCGCCGTCTATGCCAAAATGGCGGCCATAGAGTCAGTAAAATAACTAAAGGCAAGAGACAACAAGACAAGTTAGAGTGTTGCAGTCGAGAGTGCTCGACTACGGGATACCCTGATCCCAGTCGATCATTCACCAAGTACAGTCACATAGACACACGCACTTCCCCATAGGTGAATTTTTACACTCTTATGCGAATAACTTCTATGCTTATTATCCGATCGCCTTGAAAATATGTGTTTTTGAAATTCTTAAATACGTGTGTTGAAAATCTTATTTCAAATCAAAAAATTAAATCAAAGCTGGCGAGGGGACGAGCCTTCAATATTTGTGAAATTGCCTTTTGCAATTCATCAATTGGAACGTGCTTGCCGAATTTCATACCTCCAGCTACACACGTTTAGCCGCCAGGTGACATAATGCATTTTTAACCATTTGCCATTATAGCCCGTTTTGAGCCAATTCTGAGTCTGATAACTTCGGTGTTTATAATGCAATCGTTCTGAAATTTTAAAGAATAGTTGATGAAACAGTCATAAATATATATTCTGGAATTCGAATTATTATGATAAGGATTGTAGAAAATATTGGGGCCTCGCTGTACCAGTGGATACTGCACTGTTCCGCCAAACAAGAGGTGTGAGTTCGAGGCCCGCTTGTGTCAATAAGCATGACCTACAAAAACTAGGTTGTGGCATAGGTCTTGAAATCCACCCACGTCAAAAAATTTTCTTCAGTGAAGGAAGCAAAATAGTGCTACAGGCTTTGACCCGATAGGGTTTTTATGGCCATATAATAATAATAATTGTAGAAAATATAAGCACATTATGATAAACAAAAATTTCAGATGCCACTTTCTATGCGCACTTACCAAATTTTAGGATTCTAGCGCAGAAATGTATTAAACTTTCGAGAAATTACATTCTGTCATTTCTAATCATGACCCCATATACCAAATTTGATATATTATTAGATTATTTTATCGAAAATCTTTTTTATTGATTATCGGGCGAAGGGGTGTGGTATCATCAAATGCGTATGGTGCACACGGACCTACATGCCAAGTTTGAAGTCTCTAGCTTTTATATCCTCCAAAAACAACAAACAGACGGACATGGCTATATCGACTCTACTATTAATGCTGATCAAGAATATATATAATTTATGGGCTCTGTCAAGCCTCCTTCTGCCAAGCCTCCTACTGCCTGTTACCTATATTCCAACAAAACTATTATACCCTTCTGCCCATTTTTCCAATGGGGAAAAAAAACATGCATTAAGAAACCATTTTCAAATGACAAAAATAAACGGAAAGCGGAAACGGAAAAAGAAAACAAAAAAAAAAAAAAGAAAAATTGCGAGTTTAATTAAAATGTTTCTGTGCTAAAAACTTGTTAAAGTGTAATTTAAAATTGACAAAAAGCAACAAATGAACAAATACAAACTAAATTGAACGCCAAAACCAAAAGGAAACGTGTAAACAGTGCATTGAGTTGCGACACAAGGGGATCAAGGGGTCACGGTGCATTGCATCGAGAGGGGGGGTGAGGGTGAGGGTAGGTGAGGTCAGGGTCACAGGGCAGCACCGTGACAACTGGCAGTAGCCAAAGGCAACCGCAAATGCTGCTGGTAACAAGCTATCCACACACACACACACACACACACACACACACTGTTACACACAATTTTTGATGTGTATTGTTATAAGCCACACCCACATAGCCCATACGCCCACCAAAAGCCTGATAAAGTTCAAAATTGAATGCTTTTTAGTTACACAAATTGCCAAACAAACAAATTCAACAAATGCAACAAACAAAAAATCATTTAGCTACAATCAAGCTAAACCCTCAACCCACATACACACCACACACACACACACCAATACACACCACACACAACACACACCCAAAAGATGCCCAGTCACTCTCCGCCTCAGCATTAGAATCCGAATCCGAATCCCAATCCGAAACATAGTCAGAGGCAGAGTCACAGTTTTCAGTTTTCAGTTTCAATTGCATTTACAGTTGCACCCAACAGCCCCCCTGACCTCTGATTTCTAACCCCTGATCACTAACCCCAGACCCCAGACAACCGACCCCAACAGACCCCAGAGACTCCTAACCTCTGACCACTTGAACCCACAACCCTCTCATCTAACCAGTCAGTAGAAAAACTAGAAAACATTTTATACCGAAATATAAAAAAAATGGGACGAAATTCCTGTAAGTACGCCGAAAATATAACTGCTTTTAGTTTTTACTTCCGTTTTAATGCACCGCGCAACGCGGTTGCCATGCCCCAAAATTGCTTTGGTCGAATGGAGGAGCACGGGATATCCCATCCACGTGGAGCATATGGACTAACCGTTCAAAGCTGTTGGAACTTACATGAAAATTGCATTAAAAATGTTCCCATTTATATTTTATACTTTGAATTTTGAATTTCTTTGATCTAAGTTTTCATATAGAAAACTATCTTTTGGTTTTCATTTCAATGACAATCGAAATATAGAGGATAATTATGAAATTTTAAATTTGTCTCTAAGTTTGTCAGACTATTTGAATTTCATCTTTTTTCAAGCAAAAATCACATGAACTCTGAGCAGAGTCCTTTGGCTTATTAATATTATTATTATATGGCCATAACAACCCTTTCCGGTCTATTTTCCTCTATTTCTGCTTCCTTCATTGAAGAACATTTTTATGCGGATGGAATTTCAAATCCTACTCCACAACCTAGTTTTTATAGGAGGGCCATGCCTAAAGGCATGAGTGGGATTCGAACATCGCACCTCTTGTTTGGCGGGAAGGTGCGTTATCCACTGGACCACCGAGGTTCTTTGGCTTATAGTTTATCCAAAACTTTTCAGTACCAGTAACTATTTTTCCAAGACTTAATCTATGAACAAAAGTCATAATTATCAAGCAAGTAAACAAATAGTGGCCATAACAACCCGATCGGTTCACAGCCGGAAGCACTATATTTTCTGTATTTCTGTATTTCTGTTTCCTTGACTGAAGATCTTATTTTTACGTGGGTGGATTTCAAATTCTACGCCGCAACCTAGTTTTTCTACGAGGGTCACACCTATCCATATATATGGGACTTGAACTGAAGACCTCTATCCACTAATCCTCCGAGGCGAAAGCCATTATTATTTTTATTATTATATGGGCATAACAACCCTTTCGGGTCAAAACCTGAAGCCCTATTTTCCTCTATTTCTGCTTCCTTCAGTAAACAAATTTTATTACGTGGATGGGTTTCGAATCCTACACCACAACCTAGTTTTTCTAGCACCTCTTGTCTGGCGGGACAGTGCGCCATTCACTGGACCACCGAGGCGAAAGTCATATTTATCACTATATCGAAAAATTGAATGCTAAAATTTAGTAGACTTATTCAGAAATTGGAATTACGGACAATAAAGAGATACATTTCAGATCATGTGTATGCAGCTTAACACAATAACCATAAATCAACTCTTGGAGAGAGCGTGACATAGAAATCTGAGACAATACATTCCAAATTGGATAACTATAGTAGTTTTCATAGCACGATGACATAATCGAATTTTTATGCTTGAGTTCCATTTTCGGCTAGGTATACACTACTGCAGTATTAATGATCCGATCATACTCAAATTTTCAGGACAGTTTTTGGCAATTATTAAAAATATATACATTTAAATTAACATCCCAGAATACTTTTAAGTACTGCGCAATTTATAGATTCTGTGTATTCTCTAGGTGTACTTACCAAATTTCTCGACACTAACACAATAATTATTAGAGACCTCGGTGGACCAGCGGAAACAAAAGGTTCAAAAAGGCTCAGTGAATGATGCAGAAATAAAGACAATAAATTCTTCAGGCTGTGACCCGATAGGGTAGTTTTGGCTAAATAATAATAATAACACAATAATTATGGTAATCGGGGATTTATGGGTAAATTGAGGTCTGCTTCATAACAGGAAAAAATATTATATTCTTAACGCTATATGAGGTATGCAAAAGTTATGGCTACGCAAGAGAACAATATATTGCTAATAAAGAATTTGTAAAAAATGGTACTGTTTATTATATAGACAGATATTCATGCAAAGTTTGAAGTCTCCTGCGTTTAAAGTCTTTGAGATCCAAGTGTTTAATCAGCTTAGATAATCAATCCGCTTTGATAATACAAGTTAGTTTTCCTCTACTAAATACTTCAGTATTCTGAAATCTTATCTACAAGCTAATTAATGCAAAATTTTTTGCTAGATAACAAAAATAGATTGATATCTTTAGTCCCTCTGTGTATTTCCCGTCTCAAATGTCGCTGGCATTCGCATGTCGACTTCTATATTTTATTCTTAAGAATGTATTCTCTATTGTGGAGAAATAAAACTTTACGACAGCTTACTAAGAATGTTTGGTTTCTTAAAGTAACTATTGTAGATTGTAGTTCAGTTACACCTATGCAATATTTTGTTCTAGCTTAAAATTTACCTGACCTACCAGTTTCCAAGAAAATCGGTTGAAGCACTTGTCCTTGTGGTGTGTTTTAAAGGATATAATTAAAAACTACTAACCTTTGCTGCAGGCATTTGGTAGCTGGATATTTGTGGAAAATCTTCGAAATATCAGTTCCAATAAAGTAAACATGGAGCTTACAAAGCTTTTAATTGAAACCTATAGTAAACAGAGATAAGACAAGGTTGTGGCGATCTGCGGGCATGATGATCCAAAAAACAGAGTTTTTCGGGAAGATTGTGCTGCCACGACTATACAAACTGTACATCTGGTACAATATTATTATTATATGGTCATAACAACCCTTTCGGGTCAAAACCTGAAGCTCTATTTTCCTCTTATTCTGCTTCCTTCACTGAAGAACATTTTTATGTGGGTGGATTTCAAATCCTACGCCACAACGTAGTTTTTCTAGGAGGGTCGTGCCTAAAGGCATGAGCGGGACTCGAACCTCGCACCTCTTGCTTGGCGGGACAGTGCGCTATCCACTGGACCACCGA
>JBANCY010000818.1:0-19305 GCA_037040045.1 Phorticella flavipennis | reverse complement strand
CTTCCAGATATATATATATATATATATATATATATATATAGTTACAGTTACAGTTACAGATACAGCTTAAGATATGTATCCAACGGTATTGATAAGCTTGTCGAAAATCTTGATATAATCGAAGTTAATCTAGTGAAAAATTGTAAAGAATTTTATTTCGAACTTTGCATTTGGGTTTATCCTGAGAACTCAGCATGACGCTGCATTTTGCATTTCGTATTTCTGCTGAAATCTGACTTGGGTTTTGATGCCTTTGAATCAAAATCTAAACTTAATAAACTCAAATTTTACCAATTGGGATCAGGGTATAATAATTGATAAGATTTTTAGCTGATGAATACGATTTCCAAATTGATTAAAAACGTTAAACAAAGTTTTGGGAAAACTTTCTAAAATTGTTTCGTCAACAGAAGAAAAGCTATTAAAATAGTTTCAAAAAGGCTGATTCCTGGAAAAGGTGTTACAAATATACTCAGAAAGATTTCCATAAACTGGGAAAAATTAAAATTGGGTTCTTAAAATCAAAAATGTGCATAAAGCTTAGGCCGAAAAAGATAAAAGCAGGATATTAAAGAAAAACTGGAGAAAAGTTTATGGTCAAATATTCCACAGTAAACATGTATGCAAACTAGTTCTTTAGTTTATGAACTTTCATTTTTGCTTGTATTTCCCATGTTTTCAAATCTATTGAATCTTAATTTGACACATGCCTAAGATACTCTATTATCTAGCATTCCACAAATTTTCAATAGAATCGAACCACTGTATCATATAGCTTCTATAGAAACGCAAGTTTTTCCAGCTTAGATTGAAATTTCGCACACATTTAATAAGATGTTGTAGACAATATGAAAAGTTCCCAAGAAAAAAATTGTTATGAACAATTTTATAAAACAAATTTGGAAAATTTAGAAAACTACTAAAAAGTTTTTCCAGGCAATAAACTAGGCTTAATCCAAAAGTTTTCAATATGAATAAGTAGCTTTTCACAAGTTTTTTTTTATAAATTTGGCATGCACTTTGTTCCTGTAGATTTTTATGAAAATATTTTTCCATTTTTACTTAAATCCTTCAAGTTTTTCAATATTTTCGAAGCTACTGCAAAATCTCCAAAATCAGTTTTAAACGTTGACAATGACAGAACCGATTGTCAGTCAGTCGGTCTCCAGTCGGTTGGTGGCATCAGCTCTATTTTTATATAGAGCGATATCGTGTCTATATATAGTTTTTATACCTGTGTCAAACTGCACAAGTTGCCTCTTTTCAAGTTGTTGCATGAGAATAAATTATAATTAGCTAAAAATAGGCGAACGTTTTAAAGAACTGCGCCAAACGCATTGCCCACTTGATGACTGCTCGATTTATACCACACCGTGTCAAAGATACTTTATAAAGAAGTTGTCGAGTTGTTGTTGTTGTAGTTGTTGCCGGTTGTCAGCTGGCTTTGGCCCATAATGTCCATATCGGGTTACCCCGAAAGTTTTCTGTTTCACGCCCCTCCGTTGGCGCTTCTGTTTCACACACTCTCCGCTCGTGCAACATTTTGCGGACACCTTTTACTCGGCTCGTCTCGTTTCAGGTGTTTCAAATACCCCAAAACAACAAAAAACCTAAACAAAGTGTTGCCAGCTGTCAGTCCCCGGGTATATTTAGAGATGAGTTTCGGGTTGTCAGTATATCGGGGCGCCGTCGGACAGATTAGTGCAAAACGGTAGCATTAGCCAATCTAAATAAACAACGATTCGTACAACTACAACAACAAATGTTTTGTTAACATCTAACAACAACAGCAACAACAACTACAACAACAACAACAATTTTATGGTCACGGACATTGCGCAACATCAAATCAATTTGTCCAGCTTGGCAGCATTTTTTAACGCCTTTCAATGGCATCCATTCTGATGGTTTTCCCAGTCGAAATATCCAAATCTCCAGCTCAATTTGTATATTTTCTGTATCTGATCAAACTTTAACTATTTAATTGAATTTTACATACGAAATTACAATAACAAATTTACATATATCAATCTATTGTAAGCTCTGTAACATTTCTCAAATTACTCGTTTCTCAAGGGAACCATCTGTATATAGGGTTCATCAAATAAATTTGGCATTCATACGGATTATTGGCGATTTTTTTCAGAAAACAATTAGTCGAATAGTTTGAAAAACATCATTTTATTTGGGATCGATTCGAAACCGGTTGTATCCTGCATGTTCTCGCAGGTTCTTCCAATATTTGTATTATATGGCCATAACAACACTTTCAACAGTTCACTGGTCCAACGAAGTCCCCTAAAGTTAGTCTTTCAAAACTATTTTTATACACTCATCCAAAACTCCAGATTCTCAGATGAACTATCTTTAAATCACATTGATCTTATGCATTTGACGTAGGATTTGAAATCTTCCCACGTAAAAAACATCTTCAGTGAAGAAAGCAGAAATAAAGGCAAATAGTGCTGCACGCTGTGATCCAATAGGATTGTTATAGCCACTTTTTGTTTTGATCTTATGTATTTTCCATTAATATCAAACTTTTCTTTCCATTTAACCAATACTTAAAATACCCCTTAAATTACCATTAACTTCACTTGATTTGTTAAAGAATTAACACCAAATCATGAGATGCACTTTGATACGATTTTCCCACAGCTTGATTAACTTGGGAACTAGTCTTAAATAACTTAGTATTCACTAAATCAACTTGCAAATCACTTTCACGTTATTAAGGAAGTTTATTAAATCACTTGATTTACAATGGAATCACTTTCAAATCATTTATTTTTCAGTTGATTGCAACTATTGTATATAGATATGCCTTCCAAATAGACTAAGTTTACATTAATTTGCAATCAATTTTAATGTATTTAATACTCTAACAAGTAAAAAACTTGGTTGATTCACTATTCGCTTTCCAGTTGGACAGAGTTATTTGTTAAAAAACATTTGAAAGTCACTTCATGTATATAAAATATATAATAATTAAATAAATAAATTGATTAGGAGTTGTAACACTTCCAAGTCATTAAAAAAAAACTACTTGGTACCAAATGATACGAAGTCAATAAATAAATTCGAGCTACTGTTCTACTTAGTTGATGTTATAAAAGAGCACAATATTTTGTTTGTAGCGAAACATCAAACAAATCAATGGGTTATGGCAAATTGATCCATGACAACTTCCAAGTTAACTCTATTTTAAGCCCCAACTATTTCCTGTTTGCTTAACCAAATTCCCAATTTTACCTTGAAACTAAGTTCAATTGATTTTCAGGTGTTAATTTGTGTGCGTTGTGTGTGGTTTTTAGGTTTTCTAGGGTATTTGAGTTTCGGTTTGCTCTTGTTTGTGTTTGTTGTTTGTGTTGTTGTTGTTGTTGTTGTTGTTGCGTCTTTTATGGCCGCTGTTTTTTGCCTATTTGCACTTTATCGTATATTTATCTTTCAACTTTTCGACTTTGTGCCTAAAGTTCAGGAGCACGCGAACCGCCGACACGCCCCGAGCCCTCCGCAAACTTAACTTCCACCCGACCAACGCCACCTTCTCGCCGCCCGCCGCCCGGCGGTGTAAACAAATGCTGAAAAATGAATTTTTCAATTTTCATTCAACGGTAAAAAAAAATAAATATATATACATATATATCGAGATATATATGTATCTATGTAATATAAACAACAATAGGCCAAGCGCCATGGCAATGAAAATGCTCAGTGCCCAGCGTCGGGCGGGTGGAAGTTTGAGTTGGAGCGGAAAAAATTCGGGTCTTTGGCCGAACTGAATGATATGAGGGCTGGTCAAGGTCAAGACCCACTCTCGCAATAAGTGGCAAATCTTCTGGCCGTAGAAATCGTCGGATCATTTGTATTCATTCGATTTTGACTAACTCGGCAACAGCATCTGGTATTTAGCTAATAAATGTATCTTTTATGGCCCCATCATCGTTTTTTGATCATCTTTTTTTTTTTTTTTTTTTTTTTTTTTGTTTGGGTGTCGATTTTAGCAGCTTCGTATATAAAAGCCGCCGACATCTATAGTTTCCCCATAGACATAATTTCTGCATTTCAGCTCACATGAGTTTATAAAACCAGCTATCGATTTCCGCTAATCAATTAAATAATAACAGTAAAACTATCAACCACCTGAACTTTTGCTTACGCCGGTTAAATGCGTCACTCAACCCGAAACCCAACTCTACTAGACTCCGGGTCCCAGTCCCGGTTCGGTTTCGGGTCCGGGTTCCGGGCGGGCAGCTGCTTCCCCACCCGTATTACGCGTGAAATTTGCACTTTTTGCATACAGAATTCCAATGATCCCGCATGGGTATTATATATATGGGTGTATAGTATATGTTTTCCGAAAAATTGAGTCATTTATTTAGCATTTGGCATGTTAATTAAACTGAGCTTTAGACATGCAAATGGAATGGTTTCTAATGTGAGCAACAGTTGCAATAGTTTTATGGAAAAATTAACAAGTAATTGACAAGAGTATTTAATTACGAACAGGTTTTCAAGAACCACTTTTTTTTTTGCTCCTATAAAAAATTGAGGTTCCAAGAGCTTGGTATAAGCCCGATACTTTGCAGACATTAGTTCAATATTTGATTTATGCATGGAAAATCTATGGGAAACTAAATCGGACATAACTTTATTGCCAACAAGAAGTATACGAGTTTGACCAAATAGTACGCTTTATTGATAGTAAAATTTAACCATCCTATCTAACTATAGACTACACATTGTTATAACAAATTTCCAGCAGATTCCTTCGATAGAACACTTTTTGCGGGATTTTAACTACGAGAAATTATTCCGTGAAATTCTCAAACTGCACTACGGCTTTGCTGTTCTTAGTTCGAGTCTTTCAATGGAAAATCCGGTGAGGAAATAAACACAAGTCTGCTTTTTGGGAAATGTTCTTTCATGACAACTGTCAGATGAGTTTTTAATAGAAAAAATTTGACTTTGTAACCCAGGAAGTGATTGAGTCTATGATCTAACACTTTTAGAGTAGACAACTATGGATGAAACTTGGTTCAAAAGTTGTCAATTGACAATTAGCACTTTTAAAGCAGTTTTTTGAGTTGCTTAACCAAAATTCAAGTAAAATAATTTGGGTTTATTATAAGCCTAAAATAAATATAGTACAAGTAAAAGCTACAGTCGTAGTACCCGATGAGACGCGGTTGAAAAGGTATAATTTTAATGGAATTTTAGGGAAAGGAATCAGCAGCTTCGTACATCTTTTTGTTCTCAGATTGGAGAAGCAAAAAATAGATTCTTTCGGTATAATCCGAACCATTGAAATTTGGTGAAGCGAAGGATAATAACGTATCTCACAAATTAATGTCTTTTAAATCCAATATGTTGAAAAACATGGCAAATACGGGAAGAACCGATTATATGACTGCTGTATGACATAGTAGACACATCAATGGTGGGAAGGTAATATGTTTAAATACATGGTAAATATGGACAACACAGACTTTTGTTTATATGACATCTCTATGATACAGAAGTCCGTTCAGAGCGATTCTGACAGATGTGCTTAAGGTTAACACAAGAATATGAGGGAATAGTTTGCATAGATACAGATAGACAAAGAGACCATCATATAGTTTTATTTTGTCCTCCTGACCATTTTGAAGATAACTTTTGGAGTTCTACGAGCCGTCCTTCCATGCATTACAAACGTTTGCACAAATTCAATATACTATTTTTTTTTTTGGAAAATATTGCCAAAATTAACTCTCAAAATTTTCGTAGTATTAGAGTTGCAAATGGTTATAGATGCTTATCCCATCATATACCAATTTTCGGAGATTATTCAACTTATTTAGAATTTCATTATTTAAGCTACTTCAGATGCACTTTACCGTTTCTAACTTTACACTATCCAACAAAATTATGGCCACAACAACCCTTTCGGGTCACAGCCTGAAGCACTATTTGTCTTTTTTCTGCTTCTTTCACTGATGATCTTTTTTTTTACGTGGGTGGATTTCAAATCCTACGCCACAACCTAGTATTTCTAGGAGGGTCATGCCTATCGACATAAGCGGGACTCGAACTCGCACCTCTTGTTCGGCGGGACTGAGTGCTATCCACTGGTCCACCGAGGCCCCATTAGATACAAATACAGGGTATATGCTTAGTACAGGGTATACACAATTGTGCCGCTTGCATCATCATTGTGCATTTATGTAATTTTTTGGTTTTTTATTGCTATTTGCATAATTAATTTTCCAATTAAATATAGAGTCCCGCATGCAATATCTCACAGCCTTCAAAAGGTAAACAATTTAATTTAATTATTTAATTTTTTGTTTTGTTTTTGTTTTTGTTTTTTGCCTTTCTTCGTTGTTGTTGTGTATTATTATTATTTTTATTATTATTATTATTTTGCATGGATTATTTGTGGTCTGAGCTCATAATTATTGCACATCGCATTGTTCTGCTGCTCTGCCGCTGCTCTGCCGCCGTTCTCTTCTCGTATTTATTTGGTATTTGTTTAAGCCAGCGGCAGCAACAACAACAACAACCACAATCAGCTTAAATTGCAGATAATTATGAGCTTAAGTTGAGGGCACAGTGGGATCAGTGGGATCACACGATGCCAAACGTGAATGTGGAGGTTAAAGTTAAGTTTAAGGTCGGCCACTCTGGGTTGAAGTTTAACCCAAAGCCAAAGTGTTAACCCTTTTTCACAGTCGTTTCCATAGACACAACAGCTGTATTGACTGTTTTTCATAGTTCTTATACCCTATATGGAATATAATAGTTCTTAAAATTTGTGTTTAAGCTTGTAACAGTTGGAAACAAGCGTGGGAAAGCTTGTAATGTAAATGTACTTTATCGGGAAGAAGACAAAAAGTATTTCATTTTACTGTGAAAATTTGTACTTCATATCAATATTGTCATAATATCTGAAATTTATGAACCCTTTTATAGTAATTATGTACCTCCTGTACACACACACCTGTATACCAATTTTGATCTCTGGGGCTGTTATAGATTAGCTGCTAGGGGGCTGTATATATATTGCCGTTTTTCATCCAATTGGATAACATATAACTTACCTGTTTAGCATTATTATTATTATTATAATATGGTCATAACAAGCCTTTCGGGTCAAAACCTGAAGCTCTATTTTAGCATTAGTTTAGCATTCCATTGTTTCGAAAATTTCAGGATTGTTTCAGGACAAATTAATAAATATTTAAATATGTTGAAATGGAAGGATGTATCCAAACTTTGGCGAAATCATTTCTGCATTGTATAACTAGGGGGCCTCGGCGGACTAGTGGATAGCGGGCAGTCCTGTCAAACATGAGGTGCGAGTTCTCGAGTCCCGCTCATGTCGATAGGCAATACCTTCCTAGAAAAACTATTTCAAAAATCCACCCACGTTAAAAAAAAGCTTTAGTGAAGGAAGCAGAAATAAAGGAAAATTCAGGCTTTGACCCGATGTTTTGAAAGAGATGTTATGGCCAGATAATAATAATAACACTTTATAACTATAAACATACGTGATAATTTTGGGGGCAATAGTTTGATAAACGCAATACCTATTTGATGAAATTTGAGGAATTTCAAAAATACCATATACCTTATTATGCTTTCTTCTTGTTGATGTTGATCAAGAAAAGACCCACATACTTTATGATGTATTTTTCTTCTGCCTGTGATTAATTTGCATAAAGAAATTACACCATTTTATAAATTATTGAATGAGATTGGGATAAAGCTGCAAGGCACCTCTATGTATTAGATTATAAACAACCCGCATATCAAATTTGATGACTCTAGCTTAAAATTAGTAGCTCATAGATACATTTCGTCAGTTTCCGGGAAAATGGAGGGGTGTATCAAAATTTTGGGAAATTCCATTCTGCACTTTCTAGTCATTTACCGAATTTGGTGTCGATTGCTCTATAAATGCCAAATTTATGGCCAATTTATCGAAAAATTTATCGATTATCGGGCGAAGGCGTCGTGGTATCATCGAAATCTCAGAACTTGATATGTGTAATGTTTACACGGATCTACATTCCAAGTTGGAAGTCTCTAGCTCCTAAAATCTAGAAAATCAATGCGTTCAGATGGACGGACAGAGAGACGGACTGGTCGACTCCGCTATTGATCCTGATCAAGAATATATATTCATTATGGGGTGCGGCACGCCTCCTTCTGCCTGTAACATACATTTGCACAAACTTATTATACCCTTCATACCAATTTTCAATTGGGATCAGGGTATAAAAATATACCAAAGATGAGTTTAAAATCCCAGCCTTGAGGCACAAAGATTTTTTTATTTTGAAGCCAAAGGATAGGGCTTACATTAAGAAATATAATTTGGTTTAGGGGAAAGAGTATAAATTCATCGGTGAGTGAAAATAATCCTTCCTTAGTTGTTTTTTCCTTTGTACTTGGCTTTGCTTAGCTTAACTTGTGATTATCACATATGGACACAGACACACACAGACACACACACACAGACACACACACACAGATAGACACACACATACACACACAGACAGACACACAGATAGACACTTACACACAGACAGACACACACACACAGGCAAACAGACAGACTGATTGAAAGACAAAGACTGCAGCTTGCAGCAGTTGCGGCTATTCGGACGTCGACGGCGACGTCGACGCCAGCGTCTCTGCTTAAAATTATTTCAAATATTTATAAATTTTATTGTAGTTTTATAGCCAACGCAGTGGCTTTGGCTGTTTGCTGTGCGATAATAAATAAAATCAGTTCAGTGGCAAAGTCGACTTTTCATTGTATATAGCTTTCCTTCTCCCTCCTCCCCTCTCTTTTCCTCGTCTTGATAGCTCTGTGTTTGCGTGCTTCTCTTTGTCTCCCTCCAAAATGCCCCGGCTAATGCCGCACATCAAATATTAATAACAAATTTGAGCATAATCATAACACAGGCCACAAAAAGCAGGCCAAACATGGTAAATATTTCAGTCGATGCGATGCAGCAAAGCTACTGCAAATTCCACCACTTCAGCAGCGTGAAATGCAGTAAAACCGCTGCGGAAATTCCAAGTTACGATAGTAATATATTGCTTTTAAGCCTAGCTTAACTCTGTAGCTTTTACATAAGAAACTCCTTAATAAGTTATCAGTTTATTTTATACCCTGCTACCATTTTTATTCGAAAACAACTTCAATGCACTGAAAATTTCGCAGTTTTTCTAAAATTATTATATTTAGATTATATATATTCGACCCAAGATTTTTGGACAATTGTGAGTCGAACCTCCGATAGTCCCATTGAAATACCCTACGATGATTTACTTTCTTGTCTATTGACCGATACTTTCGAAATGTGAAAGACCAAAAGACCATTAAAGACCTTAAACGGAACAAGATGGAGTGCTGCAGTCGAGGAGGCATAATCCAATTTTCAACTTTTACTATTTTGGTTTATTTTCCACAGATTTTAGGTCCTTTAACTTCAATGTTTATGATGATATGAAGACTATTTTCTTCGAAATGATTGTATTCTAATAGTTTTCAACAGATCTAAGTTAAATTCAACCTTTATAATTATTCCAATTTCTAGTGCTTTAATGTGGGTTAGTTTTCCGAATAGATAAAGACTCATAACATGCATTGATCGTATTGCAACAGCTTATATGATAATTTGATAGCAAATATTATACATTCGCAATTCAATAAAGAAGTATATATACTTCCCTTAGTTGTCTATAAAAAGATTCTCATGTCTTATAGAATCTATTGTAATGCAAAGCAGCTGTTTTTCTCTATGAATAAAACACAAGCATCGCGACAAACTATTGTCTGACTGTTTCGATATTAATTAATTTCTTCGATAAGCTAACGATACCTTCACAATATCTTCCGCCTTTAGAGGAGCTATTTATATATATAGCTATTTATAATAGCTGTAAGCAAAAACTGCATTTTCCGATTTGAACAGAAAAGGAGAGGTTTTCCTAAATATCGATATCGATAAGGATATAGCATTTGGCAACTCGTTATGGATAAAACTTTATAAATGATACTATTTGTAGTAAAATTTCGATGAATGTTATCGACAAAACTTTAGATATTATTAATATATGGCCATAACAACCCCTTTGGATCAAAGCCTGAAGCGTTATTTTCCTACTGATGGGGGTAATTGCTTGAGTTATTCATATAAATCTGCCCAAAATTTGTATCGTATGCATTTGTAGAGATTTTTTTCTACATATTTCAACATACATACAAAAATTTGTTTTAAATATTAAAAATTGTTTTTAGAACATATCTCCATTAAGTAGTTATCGTTCTAGATGTATAATCGATATGTTTTGAGTATGGCTATCTGATAATATAAACAGATTAACCGGAAATAATGTACAATAGAAGCGATGTCACTAATTAGAGTTACGATAACAATTACTAACTCCGATTAATATCGATTAGAGTTACGATAAATCTATTATCCATATATGCTTCTGATATGCAGAAGATATAAGAAGCAGCATATTCTCTATGAAATAAAAAGCATACATTATATTACTCTCGATATATCGATAAATGTTATCGATGTACATAAAAGTCTTGTAAAATTGGCATTAAACTCTAATAAGCCAAAATAGCCGAATCTAAGCCAAATTCAATCGATAAAGCGGTGTATCGAGCAAACATATTTTGGGGGATTCCGCGACTGACTCGATGCGGCTGGCTGCGTGTATCGCGCGATTCGTGTCCGCGTCTGGATGGGTGGCGATAGTCGTAACGAGGCGCCAGCGAATCGGCAAAACAAATGCATTTTGTCAAATGACATAATCCCTATAAATATTATAGCAACGGAAGAGATATGGGTGAGGTTCAAGTTCTGCGCTGCTTTGACAACAGCTCGAGACAAGTGGGCGGAAGAGGGGAGCAAGAGGGGCGAGAGGGGGGCGTGGAGTGTGCGAGGGGCTGTAGGCGTGACAAGTGCGAGCGATACAAATTAATTACAACGTCGTAGACATTGCCCAGACAATGACGCCGACGTCGACTGCGGCAGCGGCAGAGACGTCAACGTCGAGAGCAACATGCAAGTGGAACGACGCGTGGGGAATCGAACCAAACCGAAGCCCACTGAGCAGCTGAGTTGACATTGGGCAAGAAGCTCCTCAAGTGCCCGCAGCTGAGCGTAATTCGAGATGCATCGAGAGTCTGCGATCTTTGCGAGAGGACAGTAGACAGTAAATGGAAGACAGTAGATGGGCAGACGGTAGACGGGCAGACGGTAGACGGTGGACAGAAGACTGTAGACAGCTGCCATTAAATGCAGGAAGTAAAAACGCAAAAAACGTTGCCCGGTTCTTTTCGAGACCCGCTCCGAAACGCTCCCTCTCTCAGCCCTCGGTTCAAACAAGTCGCAATAAATAATTATATGAACATATATTCCGGTGGCCAAGTGGTGCTCCTCGCCGGCGGGCACGATGGGCAGGGCACTTCGGACAGTCAACAGGTCTAACAAATGAGCACCAGAAATGTGGGCAAAAATCAACAAAAGTTTTTCAATTATTCAAAGATGATGAAAAATTTAGCGAACTTTGAGCAAGCCATCTGTGTTGGCATTTCAAGCCAATTCCGGGACAATATCCCAAAGATTGCAACTGTAATCCCTTATTAAATAATAAATAAGAGGCAAGGCTTTGCGCAAAGGATAAACGCGACTAGCTAATACCCTACAGGTAGTTAAGAGAAACAAGAATTGATTGGGGTTTTAACGCTTCTAGAAATATTTCAGCTTATTTCTTACTTCTACTGCGCGTATTTGCACCCACTTTGAATAGCTTCGACATTAGGAGCTAAGAGTTTGATAGTATATGAATTATATGAAGTTTTTAAGCCCATAAAGCATGATCACAATACTTTGGAGTTAATTTTTGACAACAGTTTTCGTAATACATAGTCAAAATCGCTGTAGAATACAAAAAGCTAACTTCAGAATGTTTAGGAAATAAAAAAATGTGAAGATATAGAAGAGAGAGTCGCAGATATCTTCAAAACGATAAAGATAAGGAAAAATAAATCGAGTCTCTTGATCTGCCCGTTTGTATGTATTACAGTAACTATATCCCAAGAGGAAGTTGACTTAGTGTAATGAAACTTGACATACGTCACTTTATTTTAAATATAAATTCTGATGAAAACGGCCGCATTCGATCACTATATCATTTATTTACCAGACAACTAAATGTCAGATTTCATCATCATATCGTTGTTTCTATGTGTTTTATGATATTCTTATTCAATAAGGCGTACATCGGACACTCAGTATTATCTAGCAATCCAATAACTTTCAACTCAATTAACCCATAAACACGGAAGATATGGCTTATTTTAAATTACAAAAGGTAGCAACTGAGTCAGGTCATCCTTTCGTCATTAGTGGGGGCTCGAACCCAGTACCCCACTCGATTACTTGCATTTCGGGACATCACTTTAACCACAGCTCCATTTAGGCCCTATTCTTCGGTTCAAGGAACTGTATAGGCTTTGAGGAATGTATGATAAGGTTTTCTCCTATTCTCAAAGATTTCGAATAGGTCATCATACTCGCTGCGGCCTGTTTATAGGCGTGGTATAAGCGCGGCATAGTAAATGGTACTGGGAATATGCAATATGCATTAAGCTGAGACTTGCCAGCTGAAAGATGAGTGCGCCGTGTGGCGGGAGCGAGGGAGGGTTGCCAGCGGAGACTCAGTCGGAGAGTTGTCAGTTAAGTTGAGTCTCTCCTTGCCGCCCCACGTCCCGCCCGCCCCTCACCCCAGGTGGGCTGAGTGCGATGCGACGGCAATGGCAATGGCAATGACAATGCAAAAATGACAGCGACAGGAAGGAAGCGATTGCTGTTAATGCTTCCCACCGCGGGGCAAATGCAATCCGGAGGCGTTGACGTCAACACCTACAACAAATTCCGCCGATGTTGATGTTGCAGCTGTTGATGTTGCCCCTCGAGTTTGTTTGTGTCGCAGAAGCAAGGAAACAAGCAACTGTGGGGGGAGCTCACTTCGAGCACCTAATTGGGATATCAAAACTATTTTCATAAGTTAATCCCTGTAAAATAGGATGAGATTTAATGCCAATTGAAGGAGCTCCAACCTTGAACTGAACTCAAGAGATTTAACTGCAATTTGCGCAGCAGAAGATTGTGCACTTGAGATAAACATTTATGCTCCCATTTTACACTATGCAACAAAATTCTGCAAATATTTACTTAGATTTAGATTTAGATTAAGAAAACTAAGCAGCTTTAAAGTTTTGCAAGCAAAATTTTGAAATTATGTTTGATTTGCTTTGCTTAGGCGCGATTCGACCATAAGTTATCCTGTGATAAGTTGAAAAAAAAGGTTAGTTCACTGCTTTTTGAGCTTCAGCTGGTTAGTTTATTCTTGAATATCTTGAAAAATTTAAGTCTGAACGTAATGAAATTTTCAGAATAGTTTCATAATTTCTATTTATCTATGTATATTCAATATCAAGTGGAATTGCCAAAAATTAGAGCTGTAATCATTTATTTTCAATTTACTGTGGAAAAAAATTTCGGTATAAAAACATTGAATTTTAAATGCTTGATAAAGTCTACACTCGTATGCAAGTCTCTGCCAACTTTTAAGATTCTATCTTCTTCGCTATTTAGCTTTTGGTCCCCTCAATGATCTATTTCGAATTTTGCCCTCAACTTCGACCATCCATAACTTGGTTAATCTCCAGCCGATTTTCATACGAATTACCTTTTTCTTAAGGATTTCTCACATAAATTCACTTTTAAATTCACTAAAAAAGCAACTTCTTACAAAAGGTCAAGACCCCGTTAGGCCGTACATAGTATATCAAAATACATAGATATAGATAGATATATAAACCATCAATGCAATTGGTTAGCCTTTATGTATTGATTGTTCAGTTTAGATCTATTGCCCGTGTATTTTATTGTGTCAATTTTGTTGTTTTGCTTTATTTTTATTTCACGGCAATTCGTTATTTACTTAGCGGCTGTTTCATGCAAGTTTCTTTATTTTTATACCCTGTAAAAAATGGACAAAGAGAGTGCAACTTATAATATAAACCAACTACTATGCTCATTTGTCGGCAGACGCAGACACATAACACTTGGACTTTGGCAGTTTTTTGCATATTACAGGGTATCTAATAGTGCACTATTGCAGTTTGTACCACAGAAAAAAGCAAACATTGAGGAATGTTCATGTTTGTCTCAATGCTCTTTGCACATTTCCCTCCCATTCAGCTATGTTTCTCGGCATTTTTGGCGTTATTCTTCAAAAGTTCAAATTTCATTGCTTTTAGCACTAAAATGACATCGACAGAATACCCATATAGATATATATTTGTATATATATACAGTTACAGTGTGCCTCACAATCAAATTTCATGAAGCATAAAAGAATTTATCAACAATGTCAACAGTTTCAATTAATAAATAATTCTTGGAAAATTCTTCATGCTCGTTGAGATATGCATTTCACAATACTCAATTAACAATTTACACTTAATTCTGATTCCGATTATATATACATATATATATATATGTAATTGTTTATATGCATTGCTCATACGCCACATAAGACCCGTATGTACATTTAATATCGTGTTGCGCGGAAAAATCTCTTAATGAATCCAAAATAAAAGCTGACTTGAAAACGACATGTTTTCCATGGAATTCACTGAGCATGTAAGGGGTAGCTGCTAGTCGATACTCGCAACTGACTTGCAGCCGGTGTCATTGTCATTGTTGCGTCGTGTTGCTGCTGCTGCTGCTGATCTGAATGGGGCTCTGGGGTAATGTTTGCATTTGCCAGAAACAGCGGCAAATAGCTCATTATTGAACTACAAACTATCATCAAGCATATTATCATTATCATTATCATCAGCATCAGCATGAGCATCGGCATCAGCATAAACATCAACATGAACATCAACTCATAATCATCTCATTTCCCATTTCGATTGTTATTTCAATTTATTTGCTGCGTGTTTTGCCCGTCCGCCCGCTGGTTTTTTCCTGCCTCGTTTGGGTGTCATTGTATATCTCTCGGTCCCGACGCCCCACATCGCCTCCTCTTCCATCTCTATATCTCCCGAGACCCCACAACGCCGCGTGTTGTCTGTTGTCTGTGCTCTGCGGTTTGCGTCTCACTTAAAGCGGAAGCACAAGCGCAATGATGTTATTAATGTACATTATGCCCCACGATTATCATCGCTATGCTTATTATGCTGATTATGTTTTCCCCTTAACTTAACGCACCCCCTTGCCCCCTTCCCCCCCTCTCTCTCTCTCCTCTTTCACTCCCTTTCGTCGCACAGCCCCATGCTTAACCTTTGTGTTATCGAAGTGCTACACGTGTTTTACACGCAATTCCTGTTTTATCATGCTCCCTCAGCTTACGGCAATCGAAACTATCGATTATAACACAACCAATCAATGTTTAACAAATTATACCCATAATATATATGGCTTGCTTTACAGCTGCTTGATAACTTAATCTAAAACACAATCGGTACAATTGGATAAATAACATATTTGATTCGATTGAAGCCCAATGCGTGCAATCTGTATTTTCTATAAACTATAACTAATTGTTCTTAGAAATTCTGAAAAGTCTGGGTTTTATATACCATACTCTATGTATATCTTTTGTATAATTTGGTTTGTTTTTTAAACCCTCCAACGGTTTTGAATTGCAAATTGCTTGTGTTTTGATCATCTGATAACTCTTCGAATTTGTCAATCAATCAATGAATTAGTGCTTTCAATTTCTCCGTTTATCAATCAATTATAACTAAGTCAAATCACTAACCATTCAATATTCATAAACCACTTGTGAATCATAGCATCAATCAGTCAATCAAATAAGTTTTTAATAATGCATTCAGCTGTTAATTTTTATTCAATCATTCTATTTTAATTAAGCCAAATAACATTCTATTCAATCTGTCAATTAGTTAACAAACCGTTTACCCTGTCTGTCCTTAGTTAACCAATCACTTTCTCAAACAGTTTGCTTGTCAATCATAGCATCAATCAAACAAGCAAACAATTAAAATGACATTCAGCTGTTCAATTTGTCCATATCTCAGCACATTATACCCGCTCTCCATCAGTCAATCAATCCAAAAGCTTTACCTCAATTATTGTGTCAGTAAGCCATCAAATTGATCAATCATGTATTTATTCAATGCGACATTTATTAACTCTGGCAAGCATATTGTCAGTCTTTTCAAAATCAATCAATAAATCATTCAGATAATTGAATCCATCAAAACTAGATAAAATAAAAGCCAATTCGGCATTTATTCTGTTAGTCTCTCAATCGATCATAAAATCATTCAATCAGTTCAACCCACAAATATTCCCTCAAAAAATTGACATTAAAACCAATTTAAATGTCAACAGACTCTTTCGCTTTTGTTCAATCATGGCGAAAAACGCTTGTGGAAAACACAATAATATTTGAATATCCACTGATGATCAATCAAGAACAGCCAATCAGTCAACTGATTGAAATCAGAGCGAAAGATGTCAAGGGCTAAAATTTAAATATTTCCTTTTGGTCAATCAAAGGCAGGCTTTCCATCATATCGAAAGAGGCCTGTGAAGAACACAAGGGTTAATATTTGAATACTGAATGGAATTTTTGGCAAATATTTACGCAGTCAGCCCCCGCCATATTACTAAATTATTAAAACCTGATATTTAAACAAAACAAAACAGAACAGAACAAAACATCACCTTTTCAATATTGTAAGATAATATATTGACCGGGCGGGCGGCGGGTGCCCGGGGCGAAGCGTCTGCTAATTAAAACCAACGCGTTTTTATAACGTCATAAATCAAAGTCGATCAAAAAGCGAATCAAAGCAAATTTTAATCAATGTTTTTATAAACAAAATCGAAGGAAAAATTGCCGAAGATATGGAAAATGAAGGTTGAACAAAAGGAAAAAACTGAATTTTTGTGCATAATTTGCCTGTTTTGACCACTGTCAAAGTCAATGTACGCGGGAAATTTATGGCTTGCAAACGACCTGAGGCCTTTGTTAAGGTCGACAACTTTACATGCAACAAATTGTTGCATTGATTGAGCGATTGATTGATTGAGTGATTGATTGCTTTATACAAAACTTTGATTTGAAAATAAACTCTTCTTCTCTCTTTCTCTTTCTCTTTGCAGCCAGCATGTGGCAATGAGTCAGTCAGCTGGGAATATGCCGCGCCACTTGTTGCATGACGTCTCCGTGCAGCAGCCGCAGCAGCAACAACAACGAACTCGCATCAAAAACGCACATTTGTTGTCACATTCAGCATGTTACGCATACGCCACGTTGCCAAGTTGCCACAGTGCCAGCCCAGCCGGTTGCAGCAGCAGCATTAGCCGCTGCGCTCAATACGCATTGACTGATTGAACTATTGCAATTACAACAACAACAAGAGCAACAAGAACAACATTAACATTTAATAGCTACAACAACAACAACGACTACAGCAACAACAACAACAACATCAGCCAAAACAAAACAAAGTTTAGAAAAACTTCGAAGAAAAAAGTAAACAAAATCCAAAACAAAATGTCTGAGGTAAGTTTCGAATTTTAAGCAGCTCTTTAATGCTCTTAAGGAAGAAAATAGTATATTCACTTTCTTCGATAGTATGCAATGTATTGAAGGAATAGTCGTGGACCCCCAAAAGTTACATTCAGAATGATATTCAGGAGGACAAAGGAAATCGATCCGTCTGTCCGTCCGTCTGTATGTATGCAGACTACTTCCTCAGTTTTAAAGCTATCCTTATGAAACTTGGCATATAGCTAGCTTTTCTTATGCATCAGAATATTTATCGGAACCGGTTGAATCGGATCACCATAAATCGGTTTCGCCCCTATATCACATATTTTCTAACGTATGGGACTGAAAGCTTATATACTCTCAAAATTAGTTATTATCTAGCGCTCCACCGAATTTCATAAGAATCCGACTTCTATATCTTATATATCTATACCATGTTTTCTAACATATTGGTCTGAAAGATTACATACTACCAAGATTCGTTATCATCTACCGCTCCATCAAGTTTCATAAGGATCGGACTTCTATATCATATAGCTGACATCACCAAAAATCGGTTTTTGCTTATATACTTCCAAGATTCATTATTAAATACCACTCCAATAAATTTTCTGAAGGATCTGACTTCCATATCATATAGCTGCCATATAACCATAAATTATTTTTGCCCATATTTTCTAACGTATTGGACTAAAAGTTTACATACTTCCAAGATTTGTTATTATCTAACGCTCCATCAAATTTCATAAGAATCCAACTTATATATCATATAGCTGACATATAACCATAAATTGGTTTTGCCCATATTTCCCATATTTTCTAACGTATTGGACTGAAAGCTTACATACTCCTAAGATTCGTTATTATCTACTACTCCAATTAATTTCAGAAGGATCAGATTTTCATATCATATAACTGACATATAACCATAAATTGGTTTTACCCATATATCTCATATTTTCTAACGTATTGGACTGAAAGCTTACATACTACCAAGATTCGTTATTTTCTACCGCTCCATCAAGTTTCATAAGGATCGGCCTTCTACATCGTATAGCTGACATCCCCAAAATCGGTTTTGCCCATATTTTCTAACGTATTTGAACTGACAGCTTACATACTCTTAAGATTCGGAAGATTATTATGCTATCTTCGAAAAGAGTATGCAATCTTCGGCGAACCGAAGATAATCCTTCCTTACTTGTTAAATCCCCTCATGCCTGACCGCTAAAAACTTAAAAAAAATTAGTTTTTTTTGAAACTTCTAAAAGAAATTGAAATATGGAAAAGTAATTTTTCATTGAGGAAGAAATATTTGATGCTTAAGCTTAAATTTATGGAATTTATGGGCGAATTCCACACGGCGTTTTGCCAACGTTTGCTTCGACTTTTGCCTGTGTTTTTTGGCTAAACTACAGTGGCAACAACAACAACAACAATAACAACAATTTGTGGAAGCAACAACGTTGTTGCCTGTCGAATGCTTCGCCTCGTTCCGTTCCGTTCCGTTTCTTTTGAATCCCGCATAAACATTTGAATTTTGGGTCAACATCGTCTCCATGTCTCCATGTCTCCATGTTTTCATGTTTATGTATGCGACACACCAACACACACACAGACACACACACACACACACACACACACACACACACACACACACACACACACACACACACACACACA
>JBANCY010000817.1:0-19317 GCA_037040045.1 Phorticella flavipennis | reverse complement strand
ATATAAAGCTCACTTAACAATATAATTCTTTTATTAAGGACTCCATATGTATATACAAAATTATTTTCACATATTTATATACTTTTTGTCGTCGCGTTGTATCTATATAGTTAAGAGGCTAATACGCTCGGCATTATTTTTTGGGGGAAAATATGAGTGAAATGATTAAGACTGTAGAAAAAGCGATTTCTGGTGATAACAAAGCTTTTAAAGAGTTGTGTTATATGCAAGAAGAAAAAGTTCTATATATTTGTATAAAAATGACTGGAAATTTTTATGATGGTGAAGATGCAGCGCAAGAAACTTTTATAAGTATGCAAAAAGGAATACATTCCTTAAAAAAACCAGAATCTTTTAATAGTTGGATGTATGCTATTATACAAAACTCTTGTAGAAAAGTAATTAAAAAAAGAGGAAGCATTAATAGTGAAGTTTTGATTGACAGTTATGAGAAATTAGATATTGAAGAAAAAGATGAATATTTACCACAGAATATGGCGGAAAGTTCTGAAGAAAAGCAGATTATTTTAAATATTGTAAATAGTATGCCAGAAAATATGCGAATGTGTGTAATATTATATTATTATGAAGGCTTTTCCTATGCCGAAATATCGAAAATACTAAAGATTTCCCCAAATTCTGTAAAGGCGTATTTATATCAAGCTCGAATAAAGATGAAAGAAAAAATAGAAGTATTAGAGCCGAATTATAATGATAAAAATGCAGTTGTTTCTGCTGGAATGCTAAAAGAAATATTTACTAGCGAAGCGCATTCAATAACACAAAACAGCTCTATAAATCAAATTATAACAAGCCTTGTCGTTAATAGCGGAGCGAAAAGTGGAATAGCAATTACGGCAAAACTTATGGCTGGATTACCAAGTTTAATTACGTCAGCTGTAAGTCTATCAATTGCAGGAATCTGTATGACGGCGACAATTGTGTCGGCCGGAAATAAAGTTACTTCTAACCCATCGTTACCTTCTATGAGTGAAAGTGCCCCCCAGCACGAAAAACAAGTGGAAAAAAACATGGTGGAAGATATATCTCAATCAGATGAATATTTTGTAATTAATAATCCCCAGTCCGACCAGCCACAAAAACTTGAGACTGGGGAATTACAAAATAATCCAACAGAAGAAAGTGGAACGAGTAGCACAACTAGTAATGGTGCTGAATATTCATTACAAGGACAAATATTATTGAAAAATGCAGATGGAAATGTATTATCGCAAGAAAAAGGGTATACAGAAAATATGCAGGTAATAATAACGTCGAATGATAGAGAAATAGCCAGAACTCAAACAAAATCAGATGGTACATACACATTTGAGAAAGTTTTTCTAGAACCAAAAGAATACATAATTAGCTATGTTGCAAAAGGAAATGAGTTACTAGAAAAAAGTGGGTTATCTGGAGAAAAATCTTTTTCACCTACAAAAGAAAAGAACATTCAGATGGAAACAATATTTTTGACAAGCAGCATGAAACCATCTGTAATATTAATGTTTTACGACAAAAAAGGAAAAAATCAACTGACTAATCCATCTACATTTAAGCTTTATATAGATTCTTTAACAGAAACTGAATGCGAATTATCTGTTTATAAAAAAGGGGAGGAAACCCCGATTTTTGTAGGAGATGAAGCAGTGTTAAATGAATTTCTGAAAGACTCTCCGGGAAAAGGAAGTTACACAGTAAAAGTGACTGTTAAGGATGAACTTCAAAATAAAGGAACAACCGAAACCAATTTTTATATAGTGTAAATATGTGAAAAGTAATTTAGAAACAAGCAGAAAACGTACCCCCATACGAAGCTGTTTTTTATATATATAATGACAAAAAAAGAAAAAGGAGAAAAAAGAATGAAGCCTAAAATGAAAAAAATTCTTATAAGTGTTACTGGCGTTACCTTAGCATTGCTACTGTTGGTTGGTAGTAATTTAGGCCTGTTTGCACAAGCAACAGAAATAGCCAATAGTACACAAATAACAGAGGAGCAAACCGACGCTACCCCTGAAACACCAGCGGAAGGAGAGGGCGAAACACCGGCTGAAGAAGTGCCATCTGCAGAAATATCTTCAGAGAGCTCAGAAAATGATATTCAATCTGAAAGTGAAATGAATTCGGAGCCAGTAAATAGTGAAGCTAGTTCACAAGATACGAGCGGTGAGCCGGTAAGTAGTGAACTAGAAGCAGATGTGCTGCCAGAAACATATGCTTCTGGTGATATTTCAGTAGTGGGTACGCCATCTACTACAAGCTTTCAAACTTATAACAATTCTTTTACAAATGCAGGAATTATTCCATTAACCGTTTCTTATAAAATCACATTGAATGCAGATAATATAAGTAATGGTACCGTAGTAATACCTGGTTCGTTATCACCTAATGCAACAGATAACCCAAGTTTTAGTAGTTCATATTATGGTAAGAAATTTTTCGATGTTGAAACACCAACAGCTCCGGCTGCAAGCTCTTTTATAGATAATTACTCTGTTGCATCCGACGGCTCTGTAACGATAAAATTAAAAGATGGACAAGCGAAAAATAAGACGGAAACTATTACATTGACGTATAATTTCAATAAAACGGATTTTATAAGCGGCAATGGATATGGTGTAATTCCAGATAAAACACTACTATTAAATATACAGCCAGTTGCATATATAGGAAGTACTGCGGTATATACAGCAACACGGCAGCAAGTTGAGGCAAATGCGAAAGCTAATTATTATAGCACTACAAGCTATAATGTACCCAGCAGTAGTGAATATGTTTCTGGGAATGTTTCTACAACCGCTATATATTTTGCAAAACTTTTCTATGCAAATGAATTAGATTATGAAGTAAGTGATGATACTACAAATATCATTTATCTAGATGTTCCAAAAGGATCAGCTGTTACTAGTCCTGTAACGAGCTACTTCACTGGGGCAAATTATGTAGTAAATATAGATGGAAAAGAATATGATCGTTATACCAAAAAAATCAACTCAGCAGAAGATCCTTATACAGCAGTAAATCAATATGGGGACTACGTCAATAGAACTAGTGGTATTAGTATCGTTTTTACACCACCTACCATGGCAGATGGAGTCAATTTTAAAGTACGCAATGGTACTATTATAAAGCCATTAAATAGTTTAGACAAAATTGAAACTTCGTCAGAAGCAAATTTTGTAAAAAGTAGTAAAGCGGCTTGGAATATGTATCATTCTAATGCATTTGGGCCAAGCGCTGAGTATCCAGTTGCAACTCTTATTAGTAACGGTTCCGAAAGTAATAATTTTGCAATTGGTTGGTCCAACTATGGGAATCCCAAAACTCTTAAAAATGAGGGGTCGGGTGAAATTACTGGTGTAAAACAGGTTGTTTATCAAGAACAGAATAGTGCAGGTCCACAAGTAGCGTTTTCAAAAGTTCTTATTTGGGCTTCAAGAGATTCAGCAGATGCACCTACTTATCCTGAGTGGAACCAGTATCGTGTAGATTTTGAAATAACAAACTACAATACTGGTGCAACAGAAACGAAAAGCAGTGATATATTAAAACCGACTGTGACAGGAACAACGCAAACGCTAACAGTGGACAGCGGTGTATTTGCTGTAAATAGTGGTGAATATATAAGCAAAATTACATTTGTGCCCATGGGGACTGATGGTGTTAGTGAAGGTGTATGGGCGCCAGGAAATGGTCTTTCGTTTGCAATGGCAAGCACTGTTTTCGATGGTTTAAAATGGCCTAATGGTTCGCCAATGACAAACGCTGTTGCCCCACTTAAAGGAACCTTTTATTATGATGATGCGGATGGAAATCCTCAAACAAAGCAGCAGACACTAACTTATAATGGTGTACACTATCAAGATGAAAATACTATTGCAGGTGGATTAACTGCGACCACTACAGTAGATAGCTTTGCTCCGAGCTCTGGTGGGAGATTAAAATATAATTTATTAGCGACTAATGATAATTGGTTTACCAAAAATTTGTGGAATAATCCATTGATTGGAATTGCGGTGCCAAATGAATTAGACTTAGTGACAACAGGGATAAGTTTGAACGATGTGAATGGTACAACAAATGTAGCAATGACTGTAAAAAAAACAGGAACTGACGCTAGTTTTACCTACTATACGTTAGAGCCAAGTAGTGATTATACACAGAGCACAGGGTCTAGAACTACAATTTTTACTATTCCACTAGAATTTGAAGTTAAAGAAGATGTTGCAGCAGGAACCTATACTTTTGGACCTACAATTTTTTCTTCAAAAGCCAAAACAAGCTTTAAACAAGACATAGCGAAAAATGCAATGAATACTTTGTCGGAAACTCAAGCAGCAAAATATGGAATTACTTCTGGAGAAAATTATGTCGTTTCTTCGGCATCGATGAAAGCGACAATTATTTCTGAAGGTTCGATGACTTCTTACGTGCAAGTAAAAGGGAAAGGGACCAATGACGAATGGGTTTCTACAACAGATGCATTAATACCTGCCGCAAAAGGCGATGAAGTATCTATTAAAGTTACTCTAAAAAATACCGGTAATATTGCATATAGCGATGTTAAAATATATGACTTACTACCCTATGAAGGCGATAAGTTTGGCTCGACCGGTGAGATTGTTTTTGAAGGTGTAACAGATGGTAACGGTAATACAATAAGTAATGCAACTATAAAATATACATCATCTAATATACTACCGTCATTTTCTGGAATGAACCTGCAAACCACTACAGATTTTGATGGAACCAGTTGGAAAACAGAAAAACCAGCGACTGGCACTCAAGCAACAGGTTTGTATGTGGACTTTGGGAGCACAGTAGTAAATCAAAATGAAGAAGTGAATATTATTCTTAAATTTACTATTGCCGATAAAGATAAGCAGATTGCAAAAACTCAGTTTATGTTCTCAGCGCTAGAAACGGGACAAAAGCCAGAAGACGCATTTAACTTTAAAAGTGAAGAAGTTGGTTTTAGTACCGAAATGTATGGTGTACAATATGATGGAAATATGCCGGAAAATTATCCTTTGGCAGGGGAGAAAGTAGAAAACATACCAGAGTCTCAAATGGCTACAGTTGGCTCGAATCCATCTGGAAATATTATTACATTGTCTTCAACAACGCCAACGTTGAAAGGCTACACTTTTTACAAATGGGAATACACAGATTCAAGTGGAGATACCTCTACTTTTAGTCCTGGTGGAACCATCGAATTTCCTACGGCTACAGGAATGCAAGTGTTGAAAGCTTTGTGGAACCCAGTATCCTATAAAGTGACTTTTAATGCAAATGGTGGTACTGGCGGTGGAACGCAAAGTATTGATTTCGGTCAATCCATTTCGTCTACTTCTGGCGCAGCAATTCCAAATGCAACTAGAGCAAACAAAAAATTTCTGAGCTGGAATACAGCGGCAGATGGAACAGGTACAACTTTTACAGCCGATACAAAAATTTCTGGCGATATAGAAGTGTTTGCACAATGGGGCGACCAATACAAAATTGATGCAAACAACTTTGCTGTAAAAGTTTCCGATGTAGCAGGCTTGAGTGATACCGATATCATTAGCAAAGCCGGTGCAAAAGGATACAAAGCGGCTACTCCAACCGTTGCAGAAACCTTGACGGTTGATAAAACTGCGCTATTAGCTGCAGAGGGTATCTATGATGTAACCTTTACTGTAGGCGTTACTGGTAATACAGAAACCAAAACAGTAAAAGTATGGGTGACAGATTTAGCAGACCCAGTCATTAATGGCGATATTGCAATTGCTGCAAACAATTTCAGCATGAGTGCAGCAGATGCAAAAACAAAATTAACTAGTAACAACGCATATGTGACGCACGCGGGAGCAGTAGGTAAAAACCTAGCAACCGGTGCAAATCTAACAGTAACAGCAGATCCAAGCGCTGTAGTTAAAGTAAGCGGGGAATTCCAAAGCGGTACATATAACGTAGTGTACGCAACCGATAACAGCACAAAAATCACAAAAACTGTAACGATTAAATCTGGTGGAGCCAGTGAAGAAAATGCTGATGAGGTAATTGAAGCAACAAGCTTTACTGCTAAATTATCAGATGTAACTTCTGGCAGTTTTGATTTTGTAACTGCTGGCTCTGCAAAAGCATGGAAAAAAGATGGTAGCAATACCAATGTACCAGTTACAGCAACTGTGCCAACAATAACAATGGCAGGCACTTACCCAGTAACCTATAAAACTGCAAGTGGTTTGTCTGTAACAGTTGGTATGACAGTAACAAACGGTGGAAATGCCGTTATCGATTATGACAAGAAAATAGCAATTGATGCGAATGATTTCACTGTAAGCACAACAGAAGTAATGGGCTTAACAGATGGTGATTATCGTACAAAGTCGAGTGTAGTAGCATGGTCATGGGATGACAGCTACAATACAACCTATATCGATGCTTCTGCTATTTCTGTAGACAAGGGAAGCATTAGCGCAACACCTTCCACCTATCCAGTAAAATACTCAACAGGTGGTGTAACCAAACCAACAATAGTAACTGTTTCGGATGGTGACCATACAGAAGTAAATTCTGAAGAAGGTATTAAAGCGAATGATATTTACATAAGTACGACAGAAGCTGGATCTTTTGGCTCTGCAGACTATATTTCAAGAGCAAAGGCACAAGCATGGACCATTACAAGTGGTGTTTCTAGTACGCCAAAAGCAGATGGAATTAAAGTGGATTCTTCTGCGGTAACGACAACTCCTGGTGTATATGCAGTAAAATATACAACACAAACTGGTAAAACAACGGTTGTTGCGAAAGCAGTTGTATATGACGGCGTGAAACCACCTGTAATCGATGCAAAAGATGGCAAATCAATTTCTGCAAATGACTTTACAATTGGCATCGAAGCTTCTAAAACATTGAGCGATGCAGGTTATAGAACCAATGCAGGTGCAAAAGCGTATTCATGGGATATTAATGATTTAACAAAACCTGCAACCGATGTTACAAATTCAATTGTAGTCGATAAATCGGCAGTAAGCCCAGGCGTGGAAGGAACCTATCTTGTAACGTACTCTATCAAAAAGAGTGATGGCACATACCTATCCACTGTAGCAAAAATCACGATTAGTGATAGCAAACCTGAAATCAACGAAAAAAATCAAGAAGCCATCGTAGCAGCTGATTTGATTACCATTACAACCGATGAAGCAAAAACAATAACTTCTGATGCGCTAGTAACAAAAGCAAACGCAAAAGCATGGAAAACCGATGGTACCAATGCAAGCGTAGCTGTAACAGCGACAATTGATTTTGCGGGTAAAACAGCAGGTGAAGAAGGACTATTTAATATCACCTACTCCACCGCAAAAGGCACAGCAACAACAGGTAAAAAAGTGCTTGTAACCGATAGTGGCAACGTAGTGGTTGGCGATAAAGAATACATGAGCGCTAATGATATTACGATTACCTGGGATCAAGCTGCAAGTTATGGAAAAAATGATTACATTACACAGTCCAATGCAAAAGCATGGGATCAAGATGGAAAATCTGTAGCTGTAACTGGTGCAACTGCGATTACTCAAAAAGAAGGACCACAAGTAATTACCTATAGCACAAGCAAAGGAACTAAATTAAATGCTTTGGTATATGTAACAAAAGGGGTAAATCCTCCAGTAATTGATAAAGCAGACGGCAAATCAATCGCTGCAGAAGACTTTACAATTGGCATCGAAGCTTCCAAAACATTGAGCGATGAAGATTACAGAACCAATGCAGGTGCAAAAGCATATTCATGGGATGCAAATGATTTAACAAAACCTGTAACCGATATCACAAGTTCAATTGAAGTAGATAAATCGGCAGTAAGCCCAGGCGTGGAAGGAACCTATCTTGTAACGTACTCTGTTAAAAAGAGTGATGGCACATACCTATCCACTGTAGCAAAAATCACGATAAGTGATAGCAAACCTGAAATCAATGAAAAAAATCAAGAAGCCATTGTAGCAGCTGATTTGATTACCATTACAACCGATGAAGCAAAAACAATAACTTCTGATGCGCTAGTAACAAAAGCAAACGCAAAAGCATGGAAAACCGATGGTACCAATGCAAGCGTAGCTGTAACAGCGACAATTGATTTTGCGGGTAAAACAGCAGGTGAAGAAGGACTATTTAATATCACCTACTCCACCGCAAAAGGCACAGCAACAACAGGTAAAAAAGTGCTTGTAACCGATAGTGGCAACGTAGTGGTTGGCGATAAAGAATACATGAGCGCTAATGATATTACGATTACCTGGGATCAAGCTGCAAGTTATGGAAAAAATGATTACATTACACAGTCCAATGCAAAAGCATGGGATCAAGATGGAAAATCTGTAGCTGTAACTGGTGCAACTGCGATTACTCAAAAAGAAGGACCACAAGTAATTACCTATAGCACAAGCAAAGGAACTAAATTAAATGCTTTGGTATATGTAACAAAAGGGGTAAATCCTCCAGTAATTGATAAAGCAGACGGCAAATCAATCGCTGCAGAAGACTTTATAATTGGTATCGAAGCTTCCAAAACATTGAACGATGCAGGTTATAGAACCAATTCAGGTGCAAAAGCATATTCATGGGATGCAACTGATTTGACAAAACCTGTAACCGATATCACAAGTTCAATTGAAGTAGATAAATCGGCAGTAAGCCCAGGTGTGGAAGGAACTTATCTTGTAACGTACTCTGTTAAAAAGGGTGATGGCACATACCTATCCACTGTAGCAAAAATCACAATTACAGATGGTAAACCAGAAATCAACGAAAAAAACCAAGAAGCTATTGTTGCAGATGATTTGATTACCATTACAACCGATGAAGCCAAAACAATAACTTCTGATGCGCTAGTAACAAAAGCAAACGCAAAAGCATGGAAAACCGATGGTACCAATGTAAGCGTAGCTGTAACAGCGACAATTGATTTTGCAGGTAAAACAGCAGGTGATGAAGGACTATTTAATATCACCTACTCCACAGCAAAAGGCACAGCAACAACAGGTAAAAAAGTGCTTGTAACCGACAGCGGCAACGTAGTAGTTGGCGATAAAGAATACATGAGCGCCAACAATATTACAATTACCGTGGCGCAAGCAGCAGCCTACACATCCAGCACTTACATCACAAAATCCAATGCAAAAGCATGGGATCAGGACGGAAAATCTGTGGCTGTAACTGGCGCAACTGCCATTACAACAGCAGAAGGACCACAAGTAATTACGTACAGCACAGCTAAAGGAACTAAGTTAAATGCTTTGGTATATGTAACCAATGGCAGCGTAGTAATTGGAGACCATGAATCCATTAGTGCAAAAGATTTTGTGGTAAGCCTAAGCGAAGCTGCAAGTCTAACTACCGAAGGTGCCTTTATCGATCGTTCTGATGCAAAAGCAAGCAAATGGGATGATGGATATACCAATATCACAGATATTACACCTGGCATTAAAGTAGAATTTGGATCTGTGGATATTACAAAAAAAGGTACTTATCTAGTAACTTACTCAACTGGCACGGATAAAAATACTTCTATTGTTGCAAAAGTGACAATTGAAGATGGTGATCCAGTAATTGTAGGTGATGTCGCAATCAATGCAAACGATATTATAATTAGCGTTGACCAATCGAATAGTTTCGTGGAAGATGACTATATTGAAAAATCGGGAGCACATGCGTGGAAAACGGATGGTACCAATACAGAACTTGGTGTAACAGCAGATATCTCGGGTGTTGTAAAAGGTGTAGAAGGCACCTACCAAGTAACATACAAAACAGATAATGACGTATCGATTACGAAAAAAGTAATTGTATCGGCTGGCGGAAATATTGAAGATAATGGCAATGTAACCGTAGCGGCAAACAATATTTCAGTTACAGTAGCAGAAGCTGCAAGCTTTGGCGATGCAGATTTTATTGCAAGAGCAAACGCACGTGCATGGAGTAACACTTTAAAAGATAGCGAAGGCAACTCACTATCTATTCCTGTAGTAAGTGTTGATCGCACAGCAATCCCAACTCCTGCCGTGGAAGGAACAACCCATACTGTATATTACAAAACAGCAGCAGGCGAACAAGTAGCTGCAAAAGTTGCAATTACAGGTGGCGATCATACAACAGTAGATCCAGAAGATCCATCTGGCGAGAAAACAGGCGAAACCATTACAGCAAGCGATTTCACCGTAAAAGATACTGAAGTAGCAGGCTTAGACGATGCTGCATACTTACTAAAATCAGGTGCGCACGCTTGGGATAATGAAACAAGCGCAACTGTAACGGTAACTGGTGTAAATGCAGATGCAGTACAAGCACTGCCAGGCACCTATCCAGTAATTTACTCTACAGATAAAACAACTAGCGTAACTGCATTTGTAACTGTAGTAAAAGATGGATTTGAAGTTGTAGTAGATCCAAGCAAAAAAGAAGCAATTGCAGGTAAAAACTTTGCCCTAACACCATTAGAAGTGGTAACTGGCGGAATAGATTACATTGCAAAAGGCACAGTAAGTGCTTGGAACTGGGATGATGCGGGCACCAATACCAATATCGATGCATCCACCATTACGATTGATGCGTCAGCGGTATCGCAAGTACCAGGAACATACCCTGTGTACTACACAACACCAAATGGCACAAAATTAACACTTCTAGCCACTGTAACCGATGGTACAGTAGGAGAAAAAGATGCAATTACAGCAACAGGATTTAGCATAAAAGCATATCTAGTACCAACCCTTACAGAAGCGGATTACAAAACAAGAACAGGCGTATCTGCATGGAGCATTGAACCAGCAACACTAAATGCACCAGTAGCCTACGCAGTAGATTTCTCAGCAGCAAATGAAAATGGAAACTACAACGTAATCTTCACTACTGTAAACGGAACAACTGTAACTGTAGAAGTAGAAGTAATTCCAAATGATAAAACCCTGATTATCTTTGATGGAAATGGAGCCAATGTACAAGCAAATCCATCGAGCATAACAATTGTTGAACCAGATACAACGGTAGGTACACTTCCAACTGACCCAAGCCGTGAAGGCCATACATTTATTGAATGGAATAGTAAACAAGATGGAACAGGAACGACCATCACAGGATCAACAAGCTTTAGTGGCGATACAACTGTATATGCAATATGGAAGATTAATAGTTATAAACTAAGCTTTGATACCCAAGGTGGTGGAAGTAACCCATCCAACCAAACCATTGTATATGGTCAGAAAGTAAGCAAACCAAGCAGTACTCCAAATAAAAAAGGATATTCCTTTATTGGCTGGTATACCGCTGCCAATGGTGGAGCACAATGGGATTTTGATAATCATACAATGCCTGGTCATGACCAAACCCTATATGCACAGTATGAAGTAAATAAATATGTTGTTACATTCAACTACAATGGTGCAGGAAGTACTACACACCAAGCTGTTGCATACGATACAGCCATTGCACAACCAGCAACTCCATATTTATATGGCTATACTTTCTTGGGCTGGTATGATGATAGCAATAACAACTGGGATTTCTCAACTTTAATGCCAGACCATGATGTAAACTTGACAGCTAAATGGGAACATACTCCATACACTGCAACCTACATGAACTACAATGAAACAGAAGTAGTGGCAACCTTTACTTTGTTTGCTGGCGATTTAGTACCAGGAACAGAGGCACCATATGTAGGCGGACACCATTTTGCATACTGGGGCGTTAAAGGTAGTGACAGTAAGTGGGGTGCATACAATGCAATGCCAGAAGGAAACTTGGTATTAATTGCACGGTATGACAAAAATACAGAAACTCCTGGTAATTCTTCCAGCAGCAAGCCAAATGGCGGCGGCGGAACTGGTGGTGGAACCACAAGCAAAAACCCAGGTGGTGGAACCGGAACCGGCGGAACTGGTGGCACAAACAGTAATGCAAATAGTACCACAAGTACCAAAGGAACCAATAGTACCACAAGCACTACAGACACCAATAGTGCAAATAGCACTACTTCAAGCAGTACAAGCACAGCTTCCAATAACACCGCTGTAGCAAGTTCTTCAAATACAACAGGTGTAACAAGCAGTGCAGATGCAAACAGCAATGTAGTAATTAATGAGGGCACAATTACAGGAACAGTAGATAATACTGGTGATACTTGGAGTTTGCTAGCATTAATTCTAACAATTGCAAGTGTAGCGCTGGCTGTATTCCTACTAATACTTGGCTTAAAATCAGGCAATAGCAAAGTAGCAGGTATTATAGGGGCAGTAATTGGTATTGTTTCCATTGTACTTTTCTTCGTATTTAATAATCTACGTGCTTCTATGATTTTCTTCAACTCTAGCGCAATAATAATTCTTGCGGCGATTATTCTTCAAATTGTAGCCATGTTCTTAACAAAAGGAGACAAAAATAAAGAAGAAGAAAACCATAGCGAAACCAACAATGCAAATAACGTAGAACAGTAAGAAATAGTAAAGCGAAACTATCTTATAAAAAGGCATATAATATTTTGAAGAAAATAGAATAAGCCTGATGTAATAGAAAGGGCCCCCATCTCATAGTAAATGAGGTGGGGGTTCTTTTTTGTAATGAATAAGAAACATGTTTTAAAATACGAAACGTACCTGTTTGTATTTTTATTATAAAAATGTAAAAGGTTACTTTTAATGCCATACACACTAAAAATTGCCCCATTTCTGGTATTAGAATTGTCGCAGACGAAATCTGGAGTGTTTTCATATAATGACAAATTTACACTATCAATATAGTTGGCTTTTAAAAGTTATTGCGGTTACGTTGGGAATTTCTATTCACTTAAAAAATACAATGAAATTATCAGTTTAGATATTAGAAGATATGCTAATTGAAACTAAATTTTGATATAGAAAGAAAATAATTCTCTAAAAAGTGCTATGTAAATAAAGCATGGCTATTTGTTGATCACTGGTTTCTTGCTATGATTAGTGTGCTATATGTTTTGGTAAGCATAATGCATAGTATATTAAACATATTTTATATTTTTCGAAAATATTTGTCAGATAATCTATCTGTGAAACGTATTCAATGCAGAAGGGAGCGTGATAGTGGAATGAATTATGATACTGATCTTGTCTTAGAAAAGTATGGTACCACTGTGTATCGGTTGGCGTTGGTGCAAATGAAGAATACAGCAGATGCTGAAGATGTGTTGCAGGATACTTTTTTGCAGCTTGTAGTAAAAAAACCAAAGTTTGAGAGTGAGGAACATTTAAAAGCTTGGCTTTTACGTGTGGCACTAAACCGCTGCCACAGTTTGCATAAAAGCAGTTGGTGGCGAAAGACCGTATCGCTTAGCGAAGAAGTAATAGCACCAGAGCTTAATGAAAGCAATAGTTTGCTTACGGTTGTGTATAGTTTGCCCCAGAAGTACCGTGAAGTAATACATTTGTATTATTACGAAGATTTGCCAGTGGAAGACGTGGCGAAAATATTAAATATTAAGTATGATGCAGCGGCACAGCGTCTTGCAAGAGCACGCAAGATGTTAAAAGAAAAACTGAAGGGAGCAGACGATTATGAGAAGCTTTAAAACCGAGTACAATAATGGAATAGATAAAATTGAAATGCCACAAGAGGTATTACACCGTACAAGAAATGCAATGCACGACCAACAGCGTGGTAAAACACCGCAAAAAGGATACAAGCGTAAAATAAAATGGGCGGCAGTGATACCTGCATGTGCTATCGTACTGGGTATGACGGTAAGCGTGTCTGCAGCAGGCTATGCCATTTACAAGAGTGTACAGCCAGTTGCACAGCCATATATTACCACGATCACACCCGAAAATGTAATGGAGCATGGTGGTGGGCAAGACGTACAAAATGGTTTGGATATCCAAATTACAGGTAGTGCAGCAGACAAAGATACATTGTACGTCAATTTTACAGTAAAAACTACTGATGGTAGCCCAATAGCACAAACTGCTGAAAACCAGTATACAGGACCATTTCAAAGTTTTAGTAAAGCTGTTTTGACGGTAGATGGACATACCTATACAAACGATCAAAAAAACGCAAGTGGATGGATTACACGCAATGATGATGGCTCGCAACCAGATACTGCCGCTTTTGAAACTATTTTTTGGGGAGATTTTTCTGCTATACAGGGGAAAGAGGCTACCCTTACCCTTACCGATTTTACACAGCGATTAGAAACATGTGAAGATATAGGTTTTCTGTTTTCTAATCTTGGCGAAATCTATGCACAGCTTACCCCTGAAGCAGCAGAGAACTTTATTGAAACAGGAATTTATTCGGAATATGCCGATGGCTCTACAGTGCCAAGCTATACGATTCCAGCAGGGGACGCACATATTGAATTTTCAAACCAATTTCCTGGGGCTTATATAGATAATATGGGCCTTCATAAAACTGGTGAAAAAGGTGCTGAAAGGCAGATGCTCTATATTAGCATTGTGCCAGCGAATGATGCACAGGCAAAAAAACTTGAAACACTGGGGTTTCAACAACTTGATACACGTGCTGTTGAAGAAAGTGCTCTTTATCTTGGGCATGGTCCTGATTTTATCAGTGAATCATATGATGATTACATAAAACGTATTGAAAGCGACCATGCTGCAAAAATTGCCCAAAATGAGGGACGTGTGGTGCTAGTGCTAGAAACAATGTGGCCAGAATTTGCGGATATGACTGTAGCAAATTTAGATAATTTCCGTATTGTCAAAAATATTCAAGCTGAAGATAATGCTATTCGTACAACTGGAACATGGAGGTTACCACTTACAGTGTCTTCCAATGAAACGCTTGCTTATCAGCCAATACAAACATTGCAACTTGTAAATGGTGGTAGCATGACAATAGAAAATATCTCTCTTTCCCCTTTACGTTTGCAAGTAAGCGGAAGTGAAAGTGATATGGCTATAAAAACTCCTTTTAGTGCGCCTACTAAAATAATCTTAGATGATGGAACCAGCTTTGTCGCAAACTCTAATGGAAACGGAGGTAGCTGGGGATTAGGAACCTTTGAATTTGAATGGACACTTGAACAACTTGTAGAGCCACAGCGCGTAGTTGCTGTTGAAATAGATGGACAAAGGGTGGATTTGAAAAATGTACCGTAGACTCAAGAATGGCAGAAAAAGCAATTTGAACAGTAGAATGCAAATATCGAATGGATAGCATATAGCTAAACAATCAAAATTTAAGAATTTTTAAGATGGTTTTATGAAATATTAGTTTGGATATTGTTGAAAATATACATGTTTAAAAGTTGCTTATAAAAAACGTGGACAAAGCGTGGACAAAACCCACTTTTCAGCTTTTCACAACAAAAAAACCACTACTCGAAAAGAGTAGTGGGTTTGCTATAATTAGCGTAAAATCGAAATTATTTTGCTTGGCTTGCAGCAACTGCACAGGCAACGGTTGCGCCAACCATTGGGTTGTTACCCATGCCGATAAGTCCCATCATTTCAACGTGTGCAGGAACGCTGGAAGAGCCAGCAAATTGTGCATCACCATGCATACGCCCCATGCTATCGGTTAAACCGTAGCTTGCAGGACCAGCACCCATATTGTCTGGGTGTAAAGTGCGACCAGTACCGCCACCGCTAGCAACGCTGAAATATTTGTTGCCAGTTTCGTTTGCCCATTTTTTATAGGTGCCAGCAACTAAATGTTGGAAACGAGTGGGGTTGGTGCTGTTACCAGTGATGGAAACTTGCACGCCTTCATGTTTCATAATATCAACGCCTTCTAGTACGTCGTTTGCGCCATAGCATTTTACGGCAGCACGTGGACCAGAAGAGAATGCTTTTTCGTTGACAATTTTTAGCTCGCCATTGTCAAAATCATAATCGGTTTCAACATAGGTGAACCCGTTGATACGGCTAATAATATAAGCGGCATCTTTACCTAATCCGTTTAGAATAACACGCAAAGGTTTTTGACGTGCGCTGTTTGCTGTTTGCGCAATACCAATTGCGCCTTCTGCAGCTGCAAAGCTTTCGTGGCCAGCTAAAAAAGCAAAGCATTCAGTTTCGTCATTTAAAAGCATTGCGCCTAGATTACCGTGACCAAGACCAACTTTGCGCTGTTCTGCTACGCTGCCAGGAATTGTAAATGCTTCTAGGCCTTCACCAATTGCAGTGCTGCAATCAGATGCATTTTTGGAGCCACGTTTAACTGCGATTGCAGTGCCCAAAGTGTATGCCCAAACAGCATTATCAAAACAAATATTTTGAACACCTTTAACAATAGATTCTACGTCAATGCCTTTTTGGAGAAGCATTTCACGGCAATCGTCTAGTGTACCAAGATCATTTTGTTTTAAGCATGCCTCTATTTTAGGCATACGACGTTGTTGATTTTCAAAAGTAGCCATTTTTACTCCCCCTCTCTTATTCTTCACGCGGATCAATGTATTTTACCGCGCCATCTTCTTGTTTAAAGCGTCCATAAGTACCTTTGTTGTTCTCATATGCTTCGCCTGCGTCTTTACCATGACGAATATCTTCTAGCATTTTGCCTAAACGAATAAATTCGTAACCAATAACTTCGCTATTTTCATCTAAAGCAAGGCGAGTAATATATCCTTCGGTAAGCTCCATGTAGCGAACACCTTTTACACGAGTGCTGTAAATAGTGCCTGTCATGCTACGCAAGCCTTTGCCCAAATCTTCTAAGCCAGCGCCAATTGGCAAGCCGTCTTCAGAAAATGCAGTTTGGCTACGACCGTAAACAATTTGCAAAAATAGTTCACGCATTGCTACGTTAATTGCATCGCAAACAAGGTCTGTGTTAAGTGCTTCTAAAATGGTTTTTCCTGGTAAGATTTCGCCAGCCATAGCAGCAGAATGAGTCATGCCAGAACAACCGATGGTTTCTACCAAAGCTTCTTCGATAATCCCTTTTTTGATATTTAAGGTTAGTTTGCATGCTCCTTGTTGTGGTGCGCACCAACCGATACCGTGAGTTAGCCCACTAATATCTTTTACATCATAAGCCTTTACCCATTTTCCCTCTTCGGGAATGGGCGCAGGACCGTGATGTGGCCCTTTGGCAATAGGGCACATTTGCTCAACTTCATGTGTGTAGTTCATAAAGCGATACTCCTTTTGTATAAAATTTGCGACTCTTTGGCCTCCCATCAGCTGCGCTGATTGCCAAAGATTTAACACGCTGGTTTGATTATATCCTTTTTAAAAATCATTTTCAACACAATAAAGAAAAATAGTGAAAAAGGTCGAAATTTATGCGTAAAAGTAAATTTTTATGGTATAAATTTTTTAAAATGTATTTTTTTGGTATTTTAATGTAAAAAGTTTGTATTTAAACTGAATATTATTGCAAAGAATAGCTTTATTTGATATACTTTACTATATAAATAATCATAATTAAAGGAGAGTATATATATGGAAATGAAAGATTTTAATTTGCAAGAATTTATGGATGTTTTAGATTCTTGTGAAGGTAATGTATTTTTGGTTACAGACGAAGGCGACCGCTTGAACTTGAAAAGTAAGCTAATGCAATTGATTGGTTTTACAAAACTAATTGAAGGCGGCATTGTAAACCACGCTCATATTGAATGCGAAAATAAACAAGATGAGCAATTATTGTTCCGTTTTAATATGTTTGGTGCGAATGGAATAGAAGTAAAATAATAAAATAAGAAAAGCCCTCTGCTTTTAAAGCAGAGGGTTTTTGGTTTAATTTACACCAAAATTTTCTCGAATTGCAAAAAATTCTTCACTATAGTAAAAACCGTTAAAAACAATTTCACGGGTATATTGACCATTGTTCAAACCACGCAAATAGAAGTTATAACCGGGAGCATCAGGCTCTCTGCCCATTAAACCACGATACATCATTTTTACAAAATCGGCATTGCTCAAATCTTTGTCATATACTTCTTGACAAAAAACAAAACAATGTGTGATTTTATAGACAGAAGAGGCACCCGTTGTTAGTTGATTATTCCAAAAATTTAGCCCGCCAAGATCGGGAGTACGTTCTAGGACATTTTCATATAAACCAACAATGAAATGTCTTCTACAGGCATCTTCTAGTGTTTTTTGGTCTATGTGTCCTGCGATGATGCCATAACTTTGGCACATTTCTGAAAATTCAGAGGGGCCCATGAATTGTACAATCATTTTTGGACGAGGAGTACCTAAGGCAAGTTGATTTGCCCAAAACTCAAGTCCGCCAAGCTCCGGTTCACGTCCAAAAAGGGCATTGTATAATATAATTGTAAAGCTAGTATTGGAGTATCCTTTTATAATAAATTCGTCGCTAAAAAACAAGGCTGCAACAAAAGAAGCACCTGTATCTTCGCCTGAAATCAAACGTTGTTTCCAAAAAGTTGTTTCGTATGTAGTGGGTTTGCGCTCTAAGGTGCTGTTATACATACGATAAATAAAGGCTTCTATTGGGTCTGATGGTAGATCTTCTGGTGAGAGAATGAGTGAGTATGGAATGCTGTGTTCAATAGCGTAGTTGTAGGCAGCAGAGTTTTTATAGCAGTATATATGTAATTCAGAGCTGGAAACAAAAACAGGATGTTCTAAGGATGTCACCGAGGCTGGTATAGTCACATTTTTGAGTTTTGGACAATTAGAAAATGCATTGTTTTGAATTGTCGTAATTGATTCTGGCAAAGTGATGCTTTCTAAGTTTTGGCAACGGTCAAAAGACCATGCTCCCAAAGTTGTTGCAGTAGAAGGAAACTGAATGGAGGAAAGTGGGCCATCACAATTTTGAAGTATTGTATCGGGAATTATTTCAAGTCCTTCTGCAAAGATAACCGTATCTAAATTGCTACAGTTAAGAAAAGGATACGTAGCGGCAGTGAGAGTAGAAGGAATTACAATGCTAGAAAGGCTTGTACAGTTTTCAAAAGCAGCAAGACCCAAAGTTGTTAAGTTATTTGAAAAAGTGATGGATTGTAATGCGGAACAATCGGTAAATGCATGTTCTTCAATATTGGTAATATTGTTAAACATAGAAACGCTATTTAGCGAATAACAATTTTCAAAAGTGTATTCTTCAATAGAAGTAAGAGATTCTGAAAGCTGTATGCTTTCTAACGAAGTACAATTTTGAAAAGCTCTATCGCCTAAAAAGGAAACATTATTTGGAATTACTATTTTAGTTAGACTGGTACAATTTGCAAAAGCACTGGATTCTATGTTAGTTAAAGAAGCAGGCAGTGAAATTTCTTCTAATGCTGTGCAGTCTAGAAATGCAGAAGAACCAATTTCGGTTACAGTAGTAGGTATTGAAACAGTAACTAGAGAAGAACAA
>JBANCY010000815.1:0-19333 GCA_037040045.1 Phorticella flavipennis | reverse complement strand
TGAGCGGGACTCGAACCTCGCACCTCTTGTTTGGCGGGACAGTGCGCTATCCACTGGACCACCGAGGCCCCTTCCAATAAAATGGCATAACATATTAATTTATAGAGCTATTATGAATATAAAATTTAGCTTGGAAAACATTTTGACACATCGCTCTATATCCCCTGGAGTTATGCAATTTGCGCATAGATATTATATAGAATGTGTCATCCTAAGTTTTTTACATCATAATATTCATCATTCATTCATCATTATATGGCTATAACAACCCTTTCGGGTAAAAACCCGAAGCTGTATTTTCCTCTATTTCTGCTTCCTTCACTGAAGAACATTTTTATGTGGGTGGATTTCAAATCCAACGCCATATCATAATATTACTCTCCGAAAATTCGTTTAAATCATAAACTATATAATGTTTCATTGGTAGGCTTTATTAAACATTTTCATAGTTATTTCCGGAAATGGCAATACCGCTCTTCACAACGATTGCCCACATACAACATTCCCATAGAAATATTAAACCTTTACCTTAGTTTTTCTATATACAAATTATTTGGTAACTCGCCTCATATCTGAGGTATTTAGCTTGGGCTTCTTACTTCACTTTGTTGTCAATCAAAATCTTTGTTAGGCCCCAACGCAAATTGACTTCATTGAGGCATATTTGGGTCCATCTTCTGGCCCCCAGAGAAGACGAGAGAAGGCAACAGAAGAACTCTTCTCCACGCCTTGACGCAGAGACACCAGAAACTCGATTTGGCTTTTTGTTTTAGCCGTTTTTTGTGGGGCGGCAAGAGCCAATGTGAATATGAATATGAATATGAGTGTCTGGGTGTATGAGTGTTTGAGTGTCTGGGTGTGAGTGGTCTGTGAGTCCCAATCGAAGTGCGAATGCGAGTACACAAAATACAGAAGTCAACGAGTTAAACGTTGCGACGTGACTCACTCTCGAGCGACGCTGATTCGTACCACTGGCCGTCCCCCCGGCCCCCCGACATCTTTGTAGACACAAGCTAAAACAAGCTAGATGCGAGCCACAATCGAAGCACAGTTTCAAGATTCGCCGCCAACTTCAGCTCCCTCCGCCTCTCTCTCCCCAAAGTCATTATGTTTGGATAATCAGAGAGAAGAAGAAGAAGAAGAAGAACAAGCAGAAGAAGAAGTAGAAGAATCTGAAAACATTGCACAGCATAAAAAAGTAATTCAAATTAAACCCAATTCAATTGAAACTCTGTTCTGGGCCCCAAAAAAAAAAAAAACTAAAATAAACGAAAGTTTTGTTTGGTTCCAAAAAGGTCTGAAGAGGGGACCAAACATGAGCTTATTTTAGGAAATTTAACTAGAAGATCTGCTAAACTATCTATAAAACTGTAGATATTCGATATTTGCAATGTCTTGACTTAAGCTCAGAAAAATTCCCATTACTATATCGATAATAGCTTATTTTTAAGTATAAATGCTAAAAAACTATCGAAAAATATATCGATATTACATATATGCAATGTTTTGACTTAGACTCTTAGGTCTTAGACTTAGAAAAATACCAAGTTATATTAAAAATCGATGTTTTCTGCTGATATATTGCCAAAACTGGCCTATATAACTATATCTATAGACCATTTCTGTAATATTCCTTCATATAAAGTCTAAAATTTTAAAATGTCTCTATTAAATTCCCTTCAAAAGTAGATGTTTCTTTCAAAATAAACCTAAAAAAATTATTGTCCTTGTCTACAAAGATTTAAGATTATGCGATATTTCAATTCAATATCTTAAAACATCTGAAATATGGGTTAAACTGACTTTTAGTTATATGACAGCTACATAATATAGTGATTCGATCCTTGTGAAATTTTTAAAGGCGATTAATATAAAGGAATCTTAAGTGTATGCGAAATTTCAATCGAATACTTTAAAAACTATGGAAACTTTGAGCAAAAACAAATCTTAGTGGTATGACAGCTCTATGATATGGTAGCCCTATCTTTTCGAAATTGAGAGGAACGATAGATTATGAAAAAAACTAAGAATTTGTTAAATTTTAATAAGATATCATAAAAAATATGCGAAGTATGAGAAAAACCGATGGCCAAAAATCACTTTTAGTTGTATCGCAGCAGTTATCCGATTCTTTTGAAATTTATTGGATCAAAAGGTAATCAAGAAACTTAGGATTTGATAAAATTGAAATGCCATAGCTTGAAAGAGATTAGAAATATGGGTCAAACAGACTTTTAGTTATTTAGCAACTATATTATATAGTGGCCCGATCATTTTGAAATTTGGGGATGCAAAAGATAATAAAGCAACTTAAGAGTTTATTTAATTTCAAGATAATACCTTGAAAAACATAGAAAATATGGTCAAAACTCACCATTATTTGTATATCAGCTATATGAAATAATGATCCAATCTTGCTGATATTGAATGGAACGTAAGATAATGAAGCATCTTACGACTGTGTTCAATTTAAATGTAATAGTTTGAAAGATATAAAAAGTATGACGAAAGTTAGTTATGTTGTAACTCTATGCCTATTGTCTTCTGATTTTTGAGGGTGCCTCTCCGACGCCTCTATGCCTAACAAACTTCTGCAAAAGGCGAAATTTGAATGTTTTCTTCGAAAAGTGTTTGAAAATGCACTTAAAATCCCCAAATCCCAAACGCAATTCCCTTTCCGGAAATATAGTTAACACATAATTAAAGAACCAAATTTCTGGCGCCGCCAAAAGTCGAAAGCCCCCGAAAACTAACTGAAAGTTTTTCCATTTCCCTTTTTCATGCTGTGTGTGTTTATTGTGAAAAACTCGGGGAAAATTGTAAAAGTTCTATAAAACTGTCTCCTGGGCATCGGAGGCCCGCGAGTGCTTAAGTCGGCCGATTAACGATCTAAAAATAAATACCAAATGCTTGGGCGGATCGTTTCTGGAGGCTGGGAGGGGTGGAGGGTGTTGGGAGTGCGGTGGGTGGGGGAAGATTCTATGGTTTACACATGTTTTAACAATATTTTCAATTTTCCAATTTTAACAAATTTCCATAAATGTCAACTGGAATTATAAGGGAAGGGGAGAGCGGTGGGGGGACGGGTCTGGTGGTGGTAGAAGAGGGGAGGGGGGGGGGTTGTTGTATTACTTTTAACACTTTGCTTGGGCACCGTTGATTGTTTCATGGGCCGAGGAGGAGCGGGGGAGGGGTATTGCCTTGGCCATTTGCGGTTAATGTTTATTAACTGTAAATTGCAGCAGCATCAGAAGAGCCGCAGCCGCAGCTGCAGCCGCAGTCGCAGCAGCCACCGGCAGAGGCGAAACGTAGTGCAAATCATATGCAGTTAGACTGCGGCGTTGACTGCGCTGCTTTGCGCAAAAACTAAGAGTAATTATTTGACGTCGACTGCGCTGCCTTGACAGTTATATGCGGTTGGGCGGCAACAAAAAGCAGCGCAAATGCCGTTAGTTAGCAGCAGCTGTGGTCAGACGTTGACTGCGCTGCTTTAAATACAAAAAATGGCAATTAGTTAACGTCGACTGCAGCGTCGACCAGAGCTGAGCAGCTGCGCTGCAGTTTTCCCCAACATTTTCAGTCGACTGCGCTGCTTTCGTTCGATGCCAGTTGCGCTGCTTAGAAGCTTATAGTTTGCAGCAGACTGCGCTGGTCTTATGCTAACCGTTTGCAGTCAACGGCGCTGATTTTCGTTCGGCGTCTTCAGGCTTTTCCTAAGCTCAGCTTACGTCGACGCGCTGCTTTCATTCGAAGCCGACTGCGTTTGCAGCTGCTGCTGAGTCCCAAATTGACGTTAACTGCGCTGCTGCTAACTACTGTGCAGTTAGCTGCGCTGCTTTCAAAATTTTGCAGCTTTCGACGTTAACGTCAACGCAAAACTGCGCTGCTTTTGGCATCTGCTGGCGTCGTAGACTTGGGCCCAGTTAAAGTCGCCGCTGCAGCTGCACCGAATTTGGACGCTAACTGCGCTGCTTGCCGTCGTGTGGTCAGCAGCTGGCGCGGGCAGTGCTTAGACGCTGTCAACGTTGACTGCGCTGCCGCGCAACTGAGCTTAAGCTTGACGTTGACTGCGCTGTTTTTATTGCAGCTGCGACGCAGCTAACGTGTGGGTTTTGCTGTTAACGGCGCTGCAGGCGTTGGCAGTTGCAGTTAGCAAAGCTCTGCTGCGCTTGACATCGATTGCAACAACGAGCGTTGACGTAGCGCGATTTTTCTCAGGCGGTCAAGTGACACTGCCGTCGCGCTGCCTTTAGTCACGGCGACTGCGCTGCTTACTTCGAACGTTGGCGTTGCCATTGATGCGCTTGGTCACGACTGCGCTGCTTTCTCCGAAAATTGTGGCTGCGCTGCTGACAGGGGAGGCTGATGCAGCGCTGTTGTTAGCGACTGCGCTGCTTCAGAGAACGTTGAGGCTGCGCTGCCTTATGATGCGTTTGACCGCGACTGCGCTGCTTACAGGGAACGTTAACGCTGCAGTGACTTGCATTGGGTGAAGAGCAGCTGCGCTGCTTTATGTGGCCGCTAGGACTGCGCTGCGCTGCCTTGACGTATCGCAGTGGCTGCGCTGCTTTTGTAGTTTGCGATGTTGCGTGTAGCTTTAGCGCCATTTAAGGCTAGCGTCGACTGCGCCGAGCAGCGCAGCAGACAGTTAGACATTCGCAGCAACGCTGCGCTGCAGTGCGTATTGCGACGGCTGCGTCGACACTGCATCGCCGTTGCGTCGCTGCTGCGTCCAATGCGCGCTTCATTGGTTTTTGGTGCCAAGACAGCGACGTCAACGTCGACGTCGCCGTCAACTGCGCTTCAGTTGTTTTCAGTGCCAAAAATGCTGCAGAAAAAACCGAGAAATTTTTTCTTAAATTTTTTAAAAATTTTAAAAATCCAAAAAAAAAGCTCTTCTTTTTTTCTCTTTTTTGTTTTTCTGCTTGAGTAAATTTTATTTTATTTACATCGCTGTCATGGCGACAACAACAACAACAACTACAGCTATTCAATGACTGACTGACTGAGTGAATGAAGGAATGACTGAATGAATACATGTTTGAGTGCACGCTCGAGTGCGCTATGCAAATGCCAACAACAACAACAAGAAAAATGATATTAAAAAAAAATTTACTATAATTTTTTTCTTCAAATTTTTTTCCAAATTTGTTTTAATTAAACAACAACAACAAACAAATGAATAAAATGAATACAAAATGAATGCAAAACTGCAGCCAATGTACAAAATGCAGCTGCATCTGGTTGCAAAATAAACAACAAAAACAACAACAACAACAACACGTCAACGAACTGTCCAAAAAAAAAAGTATATAAAACTCCGTGCTAAACAGAGACAGCAACAGCAAGTGCTGAATTTGCATTTCAAGCTAAAATTTGGCTTTTTTCGCTCACGTAAGTAAAAAAACAACAACAAAAGGAAAATTAAAGCTGACCATATGAAAAAAATTTGATGCTACCAAAAAAAAGGGGGGAAAAAAGAAGAAAAAATTCTTGAAAAAACTCAGTCGTAATTCATTGTAAAACACCCAAAGAAAAGAAGAAAAAAAAAGAAGTAATTATAATAATAATATCATATTTCCACTTCTCAAATGCTTCCCACAATTCAAAACTCGTGACGAAATTCAATTTTGGTGAAATTTTCTTTCTTCTGCAAACTCCTATCATATGATATCATATCGAAACTCTTGGCTTTCTAATTAGAGTTTAATTATACTCGGTTTCGAAGAAAATATCTTTGGCATCTTTTTGGGAACTTGAAATCTTTAAGCTACCATTGATAGAACATAAAGTGTAGCACAAGTGAGACAATTTTTGTCGGATTCGTTTGACTAGTTGTTAAATAATTCTAGCTAAAGACCGCATACCACGAATTCTGCAAAAGTTCCATAATAATACGTAATCTATTGGATCACCTTGATCGCTCCAAAGTTCTTAAATAATCCGGCTGTAAGCCATGCCCTCCCCATATTACAGCTGTTTTTAATTCGGAAACAAAACTATACCAAGTTCCATTTGGGATTGCGATCCATTGAACATGCAGGCCATTCTTCCGTTATCCAATATTATTCATATTTCCCATATTTTATAAGATAATGCACTTAAATTTGACATACTCTTTAAATAGTTTATTATCAATTGTTCTACCAAAATTTCAGAAAGTCTAGTGCTTTCTTATAGTGTTTCTCTTCTAACATCAGCTCTGCAATAGATTAAAGTTCTCTTCTTAGATAAATCTATGCCTTTTTTGTAAGATTTCCCAGTAAAAAGTCTCTTTCTAGAATTTTAAAGCTTTACAGAATTTGGATATCAAAATTGACAATCTTAAGTTGTAAGTTATACAAATCTCAGAGAAAAAGCAAAAGTTCCAGAGATTCTTCAAATCCAAAACGTGCTTTATGTGTAGAAGATTCTTTGATGGCTCTCCCTTCATGGAAGGTTCTTCCTTCATAAAGGATTCTCTTTTCGTCGAAAGGTTTCCTTTTATGGTATATTTCGCCTTCATAAAAGGTTTCCCGTTTATAGAAGGTTCCTCCTTCATGGAAGATTGTTCCTTTTTAGAAAGTTTTTCCTTTATAAAAGGTTTCTCCATCATAGAATGTTCCTACTTCATAGCAGGTTCCCCCATAGCAGGTTTTAATGGTCGGTTCCGTCTTTCTAGAAGGTTCCTACTTCATAGAAGGTACCTCCTTTATAGAAGGTTCCCCCTTCATAGAAGGTTCCTCCTTCATAGAAGGTTCTCCCTTCATAGGAAGTTCCTCCTCCATAGAAGGTTCATCCTTCATAGAAAGTTCCTCCTTCATAGAAGGTTCTTCCTTTTTAGAAGATTTTTCCTTTATAAAAAGTTTCCTCCTTCATAGAATATTCCTACTTCATAGCAGGTTCCCTCTTAATGGTCGGCTCCGCCTTTCTAGAAGGTTCCTACTTCATAGAGTTTCCCCCTTCAGGAGGAACCTTCTACCTCCTTCATAGAAGGTTCCCTATTTTCTTCTCAACGAATCTAGTACTTTCCCTTTTCATAAAATGTTCTCTCTTTATAGAAGGTTCCCCAAACGTTCAGAGTTTCTTTCAAAATTTGCTCCATGTATATCATATTATTGACTGTTTTGTACCGACATTTTCCTCAGATTTTTCCAGCTGCTTTGCTGCTTCAAGAAAAATCTACAAGATATGCAAAATTTCTACCTCCAAACCCCGTACACCCCATCCAATATTCGTTCTACTCTCATTTGGTAATTGAACTGTGCAGTTTTCCTAAGCGTTGCAACAGCAAAGAGCATTGGAAATGCACTTGGTAGAAGCTACAACAACAACAACAACTTCAAAAGGAAAAAGGAAAACTATTTACTTTCATATGGATTTCCTTCCACAACCTCCCCCAACCCCCCGAAGCCCCGAAACCCCCCGCGAAGGGCACTCAACTCGTCGGTCTAGACAAACACATGTGCGGTTTCAACTTTCAACTTTTGCCGCAAAGAAAGAGATAGCATGTGGAGGCAGAAAGAGAAGGCGATAGACTCCCCCCCTCCCGCCACTACCCGCCCCACTACTCGGTGGGGGGAGGGGGGTGGGGAAGTTGGGGCAGCAAATATATTGCCTTATCGCTGTCAATAATTCAAAGAACTGCGGCGACAACTCTGGCCGCTGACCCCACTGACCCCGCCGACTGTCACCTGCAAATCTATGTGTCCCCCCAGCCACTTGCCCCCACTTACTCCCCACTCTCCACTTTGATAAGCGCAGTCAAAAGTTTCTGTTTTTTTTCTCTCTGTTTTTCTGCCACATTTTGTGGCATGTTGCTCTGCCGATGGCCAAAGCAATTGACGACACAATTTGTTTGTAATTTGTTTCCCCAATGAGTCCCCCTCGCTCCCCCTAGTCGCCGACTAGCCAAATACCCTGCAGGTTTATCTATTGCCGTGTGGAAACACATTTTCCATCTAGACAAATCGCTGAGCAAACAGCTCGGAAAAGTCGGAAAAGTCCAAATGAAAATCGATTGGCCGCAGGCGCAAAATGTAAACAACAAAACAACAACTGTGTGAAGTGAGCGGGGCATGATGAACTGCAAATACCCTAACCAGCTTGAGCTAATCAGCTGTTTGTCTGTTTGCTTTTGTCGCTCTTCTTCTTCTCTAACGAAAGTCAACTATTTTTCAATAGCCAAACGATTTATTGACATTTTCATACCCTTTCCCTGGTCATGAGCATATGCACTTTGTGCTGCAGGTTGCCATACCTATGAGGAAATGTCGTAGAACCCCCAAAGCTAACTCCGGAGTGCTTAGTAGGATGTTCGAAATAGATTAGAGCATGTCCTTCCGTCCGTCAGTTCTTCCTCCCATCTGTCCATTTGTAAACTAGTCGCTCGGTTTTTGTACTATCGAAACGAAACTTGGGACTCAGCTTTCTTTTGGTATCCTTCAACACTATTGTCAGAATTGGCCAAAGTGGACCATTATATCATGTCATACAACTAAAATTCAGGTTTGCCCATATATCCCACAGTTTTCATATAAATTGAAAACTTTTTTAAGTGCACAATTTCATTAGAATCGAACTACTATATCATATAGTTGTCCTACAATTAAATGTTGCTTTTGTCCATATTTCGTAAGTCCTTTTAGCTTTTCAATTGAAAATACATATTAACTTTAGTTTCTTTATTATCTATAGCTATACTAAGTTTCATAAATATCGACACACTATATCATTTAGCTGTCACATAAACCATAGTCGGTTTTATCCATATTTCTTGTACCAATATGTTCAAATAGAGTATACAATCTTCGGCTTGCCATATATAATCCCCCTTTACTGGTTTTTTTTATCAGTTATTGACTTTTGTTTTCATTATGTATTTGCTTTTGCGTTTGCTTTTGCTTTTTTACCTTTCGCCTTTGTGCAGGTGCAACTGTCTTATCGGTGTCTTTTTTGGGTGCACTCTGCTCGACAGCCCCTACCCTAGCGCCCCTATCTCCCCCAGTGCCCCCCTGGGTTACCGCTCGGCAGTCGCGTCATCAAATGCCGCCAAGTGGAACCCACGCGAAGCCCTGACAAGCATTTGCTAAGCGATTACAAAACTTGTGTTTTCCTATACCCTGTAAATTGCAAGTGTTGCAAGTGGGGTGGCTTATATGCTGGATACGTTTAGATATTGCAACAGATAAATGGATGAACGCTTGTTTCAGGTATATTAGGGGTAGGGGTATCGATAACCTTGATAGCCTCAAACAGTTCCCCCTATTTTCAATACATCACTTTACAGGGTATCTGGCTTACGACTCCTACCTTAGCTCGGCTAGTTTTGAGGGCTCAACACGTTGTCAATTGAGTCGTTTATCAAGCAGTAGAACAAGAAGAAGAGAGGGAGCTGCTGTCGCTTCATTTAATTGTCCAAAACTTAAATTAGGGTCGACCCATTTCTGAGCTAAGAAAATTTATTGACCTATCGATGCGATTGCAACATCATATTTGTATGTAAACAGGCCAATCGATTGTTTAGACAATAATACAGAAGTTCTTGAAAGAAGATAACGCATTTTGTTGACGACAAAAACTTTCCTTGAGTTTCAGTTCGAGTTATCGATAAGTTTCAGCCACTGTATGAAAGGCAATGTTTTCATTCAATAGCAGAGATATAAAATATCGATATATCTGGCAAACATTGTGTCAAAAAGTACATTCATATTAGAGCCGGGGAAATATCGATAGTTGGTATACTGGATTGTTATCAGATTTCAAGGTCTCAATTCTATAATATCGTGATTGTTATTTCTTTCTCAATTGTTCAAGATTAAATGTATCGATAGTTTTTCAAGTCTTTGAGTAAAGAATACACTACCGATGGTAAGGATACGTTTATTATTGATATGTTTAACGTCAACATATACTATAATATAGGAATTGATAGATAATCGATCAATCATAGAATCATCGATAGCAAAGTGAATCGTTATCTTTGCTAAATATACTCGAACGTATCGTATCATAGAGTAAAATCAATAGTTTTCTACCTCAAATATAATTCTAAATTGCTTTTTCAGATTATTGAGACATACCGAATGATAGAGTGCATATATAGTAGTATCATTGGTAAAGTCGATAGTTTTGTATCCTAAATATAATCCCAAATAAATTTTCCACTTCATTGGCAAACATATTGAACCATAGAGTGCCAAGTCTTCCATTGGATAACTTAAAACACACCAAAATTTCTCAGTTGAATTCACTGGCTTTGGCATTCCGTTTTCTCCTTGGGGCTGCAACCACTTGGGAATTATAAATAAATACCGCAAGATATGGATCTTAAGTAAATAAAATTCAATTGCTTTCAAACTTTTTGCTTTTTCTTGTCTTTTCTCTTTTTGTTTTTGGCAAACGTTTGCAATTGAGGCACTTTTTCCTCTTCCTCTTTTTCTTCCGCTCTTCTTTTCCTCTTCTGCTTCTTCGTAGACTGTAACTGTTTCTGTCGCGCGCTGTGGCAACTCTTTGAATGGGGCAAAGTTGCTGCCGCGCAGCAAATTTCAATGATTTTTGGCAACGTTTCCGCTTGCGAAATTTGCCAGCTTCTCGTTTTTTTCGGGTGCTCCAAAAATTCTTGAGACGTTGACGACGACTATGAAGATGCAGCTGGCGACGGGGCCCGGCGCGGGCAGGGTGCTCTGTGGTTGCCAAGGGCGTCCGACAGAGGGCGCGGGCGGAGGGCGGTTCGACAGACAACGGCTCTTTAATAATATTTCAGTTGACAGAGAAGAAGCTGATTGAGCAGATGGAGCTCTTCCACTTCCACTTCCTCCTCCGTCTCCTCCTCCACGTCGTCGTCGTCGTCGTTGGCAACATTTAATCAAGCCAACAAGCCAAGTGGAAGAAGAAGCAGCAGAAGTTGGTTAAAACTGAGAACGGAGAAGGAAAACCCCAAAAGCTGAAAAACAAAAAGTGAAAACTGAAAACTGAACAAAAGCCAAAAACTTTGATAATATTGTCATGGTTCGAGGGAGGGCTAATAATAGCCTTAGTCTCACATAAAGCACGCGTGAGTGCCTCTCGGTTATGTAATCGATATCGATAGTTTGGCAAATTGAATCAAACTTTGCCGGGTTGCACTTAATTTTGTTACAACTTTGCACGATTCCGTACAAAAGTCTAACTAATTTTCACCTAATCCAAAGTTTCACCTAATTCCAAAGGGTTGGGATAAATATATCATATAGCTGCCTTATAACTAAGGCATATTTTCTATGATTTGCAAGCTATTGTGTTAAATTTTGACATGCTCTTAAGAGTCTTTTTTATCTATAAAAAGTGGCTATAACAACCCTAACGAGCCACAGCCTGAAGTACTATTTGCCTTTTGTCTGTTTTCTTCACTGAAGAACTCGAACCCATGACCTCTTGTTTGGCGGGACAGTGCCCTATGCACTGGTCAACCTAGGACTCTCGCCTTATATTTATCGTTCCACCAAATTTCAAAACAACCTAACCACTATATCATATAGCTTAAAGTCTGGCTTGTCCATATTTTCCATATTTATCAAGCAATAGTATTTAAATTTAACACATTTTTATTAGGTTAGACCACTATATCATATAGCTGCCATAAAAATTGGGAATGCCCATATATTCCATGTTTTCCAGCATATTGGACTGAAAGTTCACATCTCAAATCTCAAGATTTGTTATTATCTACATCTCCCCCAAATTTCATAAGGATCGGACTTCTATATCATAAAGCTGACATATAACCAAAAATCGGTTTTGTCCATATACCCCATGTTATCTAACATATTGGATTGAAAGCTTACATACTTGGAAAGCTTAGTTTTTATGTACCGCTGCACCAATTTTTATTAGGATCGGATCCCTATATCATATAGATGCTATATAACTAAAAGTCGATTTTGCTCTGATTTTCCATGCTTTTCAAGCTTTGGGAATGAAATTTGACAAATACTTCAGTTTCATTATAATCTATTGCTGGACCAAATTTCAGAAGGATCGGCCTCCTATATCATATAGCTGTCATACAAGTTAAAGTGGGTTTTGGCCATATTTTGCATATTTTTTAAGATATTGGATTAAAAGTCGCTGAGATTGTTTTTATTATATAACATAATACGATAGCTTCGGAAAGTCTATAAAATCTTTGGGGAATCATATTTTTTTCGAATTTCGTTGCACATTTTTGTGGGGGCGACAAACTTGAAAGATTTATCAAGTTTTCTGGCCGCTTGACGTTGGCGTCTGGAGGGAACTAACAACAACAACAACAGCAACAACAAGCTATGCACCTGCAATGTTGCAGATGTTGCTGCTGTTGTTGCTGTTGTTGCTGCTGTCCCTGACCGCGCCCATTATGCAAAGCGCCCACGCAGTGTCTGTCTTTACCTCTTTCTTGCTATATCTGTCTATATATAGCTCTATATAACTGACTGGTTTGCCCATTAACAGCGATTTGTGTGGAAAATTAATGCCCGGACAAGCGACGGGTTGTTGTCGTTGTTGTTGTTGTTGTTGTCAGCTCAGCAACAGTTGCTCAGGTGTTTGTTGTTGTTGTTGTGTTTCCACACTTTTCCCACCTCTGGAAAATGTGTGAAAATGTTGATAGTTTTTTCCCTGCTTTTGGCTCAGAGCAACATGTTGCTGCCGACAGATTTAAAGGCGCGCGCGATTGGCAAATTGACAGCCGAAGCGATTCCCCGAGACTCGAGACCCGAGTGGGTTTCCCCGTCTTTTGGGTGTGTTTCTCCTGCTCCTCCTCTTCCACTTCTCTGTCTTCTTCTTCTACTTCTTTATACATTTTCTATAATTTCCTTTTCTTTCTTCTTTTTCTTTCCATAAAGAAAATGCAGAATGTTGCATACAAATGAGTTGTTGCCGCTTGTTGCCCACCAGCAACATGTTGCCCCAGTGTGGGCTGTGCAGCCGGTGGGCGTGGCATATGTTAGGCAAATTTTTAGATTAATTTTGTCTTTATGCAAAATTTGTGAAATTATACGAAATTTTATTGTTGTTTTCAGACTTTGTAGGGTATGTTGCTGTGGGGTTTTGGAGGGGACTGTGGCATGTAGGTGTGGTCTGGTGCATATGGTGAGTGCCGGAGGGACAAGGGTGGCATAAGGTGGTAATAACACTTAAGAAGGGCACGAAAGGACGGCAAGCAAAGGGTGGAAATTTGCATGCCAAAGTAAACAGGACTGAAATTGTTGGCTTTTTGAGGGGAGTGAAAAATGGTTAAAAAGTATGGTTTGCTTCAGAAATTTTAACCTATATTTCAGTTGCTAGTTGGTAGAAAGTTCAGACACTTTTAAGACTACTTGTTGCATATGGCTATACCAAGTTTTAAAACGATTGGATCATTATATCATACAGCTAACATACTACTAAAAGTCGGTTTTTCCTGTACTTCACATGTTATTCAATATTGTGGATTGCAATACCACACTCTTGAGATTCTTTATTATCTATCGGTCCATTAAGTTTCATAAGAATCAGTGTACTAAATAATAAAGCTGTCATACAAATGAAAGCCGATTTGCCTATATTTCTTATGCTTTCACCAAATTTGACAACAATCGGTCCACCATACCCTGTCATACGATTAAATGTCTGTTTTGCCCATATTTCCCATGTCTTTCAAACTATTGCCTTAAAATTTTGTATAGTGTTTGTATATAACATTATCTAATGTTCTACAAAATTTAGATAGGTTTGACTTATAAACACGCTTGTTGTGCTTAATTGAAAAATCATTGCTCTTTGTCTATACGAACATTAAGTTAAAAAAAAGAGAAGTTCTCTCAGCCCGATGGAATGGAATTGTTACAAACTTTTTGAAGCGTTGTGCTAGGGACTTATGTATAAGATTGCAGTTTCGAATATTCTTTGTGGGATTCACCCCAAACTGGAAAAGCTTATGAATGAGCTTATGGCGAGTCGAAATTTCGAATTTCTTACCAATCCTTTATCTCCCTGATTTGTGGTACTACAGCTTTGCTTTGCTTCAAAAGTCAAAGCTACTTTCTTACAGGGTAGCTGCTAGTCGTGTATATAATAACTCACTGGCACTTGGGTTAAGTTTTTAATAGACTTGGCCATGTTTATCTTCTTCTACCTTTTGGCTTCTTTTATTGACTCGCCGTGGCGCGCTCACGCGACTTTCACATGCGGCCACACTGTTGCCAGGTTACGTGGCTGCCACACACACAAAATATATGTGGCAGGGTACTCAAAGAGGCACCAACAACCCACCGAACAACCCACCCAACTCCAACCCACCCACTCAATCCGCTACAACGACAACAATAACAATTTCCACTTCAACCTCAACGCGCGACTCCAATCAATCGCTTTAATGATCCCAAATGGCACTTGCTATATGTGTATTATTCCATATATATCATTATTATATATCCATATACATATATATAATCAACTTGCCGCCATGTTGCATGCCACAACAAATGTTGCCCCCAGCCGCGGTCCCATGTGTTGTGCCAAAAACAATGTTTCTTAAGGTTAACAACAAAAATGCGCGGAGTTCCACCACTCTCCCGCCCCCTACGCCCCTTTCACTCCACCGCCCACCGAAAAAAAATTTTCCGCTCTCCCAGCGCTTGCCGTTTCGTTGCTCTTCGTTTAATTTTATTGCCTAATTTTCAACTTTGATTGCCGACAATAGGCCCGACCAGACCCAGACCCAGACCCAGACCCGGACCCAGACCCAGACCGGGTTCCAGCCCCCAGCGACCACAGCCTGCCTGCACTTTCACGCTCGTTGACATTTCTTTTTCTCACTCCACTCACCCCACCCCACTCCACCCCACAACTCGCTTTTTTTTTGGCCTTTTCTCGCTGTTTAACTTTCAATTTTCCCGAAAAACCCGCAACATAATCAATTTTTATTGTAGCATTTCGGCCTGTTTCGGCTTTTAGGCCATTTGGCAGCTGGTTTAATGTTCCGTTGCCTATTTCAATCATAACTGTTTGTGCCACGCCCACATGCATTATTGACGCCCAATTGAAGGCGTGTGGCACTGAGAGGAAAAAAATAAATATGCCGCGATTTGTGGCATTATCAAACAATTAACATTTTGAGGCAATTTTGGGACTCTTTTTTCAGGAAGGCATAAAACCAAATGGGGCAAGACGGGGCAGTTGGGGAGAGAGGCAGGCGGTGGGGCAGGGTATTTAGACTAATGGAAAACAGGTAGCAGTGGGATAAGTTGGGCAATTTGAGTGGTTTTCCTTAAGGAAATCTAGAAACTACACGGATTTTCAGCAAAGTGGACTTAAGTATATCCCAAAGAAGAACGAATTGGAATCAAAAACCATGAACAAGTTATGATAGATTGAAATATGCCCCTATATGACATTTTTCACTTTACACGTTAAAATTTGATTGATTTCAGGCCGATTTGTGGGTGAAAAATGAAACTCATTTGCTGATGTTTTAAAGTAGTTTTTTAATTTTGATCACAGAAATGGAAAAATATGGAAATTTCGAGTTTTTAATTTTCGAAATTTTTTCAAAACACAGGGGGGACCCATATCTCAAGTTCCAAAAAAAAAAAGATTTTCACGAAATCAATATATTTGGAATGAGGAACGAAGCGGAATGAGAAATCATGAACAAAATGGTATAACAAGTCAAAATCGGAGCAGTTTTGACCAACTTGTGATAGATTGAAATCATTCCCGATACATCTTTAACTTTTTCAAATTTTACGCAATTTTAGGCCCACTTTTGGGTGAAAAATGAAACTCTTCTAGCAAAGCTTTGAAATAGTATTTTATGCTAATTTTGATCTTAGAAATGAAAAAGTCTTGAAATTTAGAGTTTTATTTATCAAAAATTTTTCAAAATCCAAAAAATTTCAAAATTTTTTTTATAAGCAATGCATAAAATTTGCTTAGGGAACGAGTTTGATAGAAAAATCAAAAATTTTCATCCTATTAAAATTCTTTGCATATAATTTTCCGCTGACACAACTGTACCTCATTTGCCAGTGTTGGAAAACCTCGTTAATTAGAAAAATTGCTTACAAAGTGCCCAAATGCAGCTCGGGGCTTTTCAATTTTCCACATTTTCCGACTGCGGCCTGATGCAGCTTTTCCTATTGAGTTGTTTTTGTCATTGGTCGACGTCGACGTCGAGGCTGCGGCACGCTTCGACTGCTGCGCTCTAAATGGCCACAAAAGCTGCCAGTTGCTGCCACAATTTGGGGCATTTGCAACTTGTGGCGTTGGCTGTGGCTCTGGCTTTGGCTTCGGCTCATAATCAGCTAAATGCATCATTGCTGCAGCATCAGGCGCAGCAGCTGCAATTACGATGCCACAGAGGAGGTGTCAGGAGGCATGTGGCATGTGGCATGTGGCAACTGTTGTGGCACTTCGCTGGGGTGTTTGCTGCTCATTAAATTTCCGCTCTCTTTGCAAAAAAAAAGAGGAAAAATTATGAAGTGGCCGTCGATGGCAAAATGCAATTGCAACTGGGCGCCCAACCCCCCGACACCCCCCTCCTAGCACCAACCCCTTATCTGGTGGTTTAACGTTCTGCTCTGCAAACTCATCAAATAACTGTAATTGTCGTAGTTTCTGCTTTGCCTTGTAGCAGCGTTGTTGCCGCACTTCACACTCGCCCCAGAGCCATTAAAGCCGCAACAGGAGCTGTTTGGGCCCTGAGCCTAAAGCCAACTCCAGCACCAACTCCAAAGCCAAAGCCATAGCCAGAGGCTGAGCCAGAGCCAAGGTCTGCGCCTTTTACTTCAGCTCAGTCACGTTTTTTCGTCGGCATACCCTGTAAATGCAGAGCAGCACAAAAGTACTTGATGTTGACGTAATAATTGTTTTCCAAGCAAAGAAAATAAGCAAAAATATAAGTTTTCTGATATTATAGGGTATGTTTTAGTCGTGCATTAAATGCTGGTAAAACAAAAACATATGCATACATATCAATTTTTGCCCTTACAGAGTATGTCTCAGTCGTGCATTTTCATTTGTATCAAAGTTTTTCACTCTTTTATGCTCATAATTCAAAAGAAATTTGAAAATTTAAGTCTAATCAAAAGAATTTTCTTATTTATAGGATATTTTTTGTAGTCGTTCAACTACTGTTCTGCATAAAAAGTCAGTAGTAATTTGGGAATTCTAGAAACTTGTTAAACCCAACTCAATTTGGATTTTAGATATCTTTAGACTCAATTTTTAGACATTTTTTAAGATACAAAAAATGCTCAATATTAAAGGGTATCTATTGGGCGTGTTATTTTAATACCCTTTGTCTTAGTTACGCAGAGAATATGCACATATGAACCCATATGAAACTATTAACAAAAACCCTGTAAAATTTTAAGAGTTTCCATCATGCCTTTTCATTTTGGCATCAAAACTCAAAGCTAACCTCAAAATTATTCGTATCTTAGCCATGCTAACTTCGTTTTGATGCCTCCTTCTGTGTTGCCTATGTCCAGGGTATACTAAGCCCAAAACTTAACGGCACTAAACGCCGCTCGATTTAACCAAATTCCGATTTGGCATGCACCTACAACCCGACCAAACCCAAACTCGAACCCAAACACAAAGAGGATCCACATGGGTTCCACATGGCTGAACAGTTCCTTGCCTGCGCTGGGCCTAGGGGAGGATCGGTTAGGGCGGCGTTAGGGGGGCAGCACTGGCATCTGATTACAGTTTGAATGGCTGCAATGAACCAGAAAATTTGCTTTGTGCCGAGATTCGTTCGTGCTGCCTGTCACTCCCCCCTCCACCCTCTTCTACCCACTGCCTACCTGTCTCCCTCCCTCAAACTATCCCTAAGGAATTACGACGAACAGGTGCTGCCTATTGCCTCTCTCTTTTGCCCCCTGGCCACGCCTTCGTCTTGCACTTTGCATTGTTGGCAGTGCCAGGTCGAAAAAATGTGCTAAAAATTACCAAAATGTGTGCACTTGCATGACTCAGATATACCCTAGATGAGCTGAAACTAAGTATTGGGTAAAAATTATAATATTGGAAGTATAAATAATCTCATGGGGTTTGGGTAACAGATGTTTCTACTTGTTTGGTATGCCGGTATTTCATCTGGTAAAACCGGCATTTTGGAGTGTGAAAACTAAGCTTTATGTCTCAGTATTTGGGATTTCGGTGAAATTGAAACAACACCATTTTTGTATGCTTCAAAAATAGTAAATTTTACCACACTCTAGCTAAACGAATGTGCCAAAAGTCATATTTAGAAGTCGAAGAACAATCGGGAGAGCCACCAAAATTTGAGAATGAAGAATCGGAGACATTACTTAAGGAAGACTCGTCACGAACGAAAGAGGAACTTGCCTTATCGCTTGGTGTCCCTCAACTACCCGTTTGTTATCCTTTAAAATCAATTGGAATGATTCGGAACGTAGGGAATGGGGTGCTGTATGTACTGAAGCTTAGGGTCGTCGAACAACTGCAAAAAAGAAAAGGTTTTTTGAATAGAATTGTGGCGGACGATGAAAAGTGGTTCCATTACGATAAGCCCATCGGGCATCGTATGAATACCCCGATCATGCCTCATCCGTCGTTGATGAGCCTAACAACCATAGCTTATGAGCTGCTGAAACCGAATGAGACTATCACGGTCTAGGTGGAAGGTATACCTACGACGACCGATGTGTTTGAGCCAAGCATTGCCAGAAAAACGGCCGCAATTTTCGGATAGGATTAATCAAATGTTTGTCGGGTAGTTAAAACTTACTTGGAAACATTTCGTTGGGAAATCCTACCCCACCCATCGTAAAGCCCAGAGAGTGTTCCTTCTGGTTACCATCTTTTCGATCGATGGCATATGGCTTGGCTGACCATCATTCTTCACGAGGAAACAGAAAATCGAATAGATATTTGGATCTGATAAAAAGTTGAACTGTTTTTCGGGGCTGTTATCCGAAAATTGACAGAAAGATGGGAAAAAATTAGTGGCTAGGAATGGACTATACTTTGAAAATAAAATTTGTAACCATTTTTTGCTCATTAAAACCTCAAATTTCGAAAAAAAAAACATGAAAACTCAATTCAACTCCTAATATATATCTCAAAATATTCGAAAATATAAAGTTGACTGCGAATTTGCAGGGTATTTTTATTTATGACGTGGGGACGTCTTCTTGGAAATGTTGTTTTCTTTCTTTACCGATTTAAAGGATCTTCCCTAGAGTCAGAACTGAGTCTTTAAAGGGTATATCTAGGCAGTATTTTAGGAACTCTTCCTGACACTTCTCTATGTGGCTATAACAACCCTATCGGGTCACAACCTGAAGCATCTTCCTCTGGCGAGGCTTTTTGCTTTTTTCATTGA
>JBANCY010000814.1:0-19356 GCA_037040045.1 Phorticella flavipennis | reverse complement strand
TTATTATTATTATTATTATTATTATTATTATTATTATTATTATTATTATTATTATTATTATTATTATTATTATTATGTTGCCATAACAACCATATCGGGTCAAAGCCTGAAGAACTAATTTCCTTTATTTCCGTTTCCTTCACTGAATAACTTTTTTTCAAATCCTACACCACAACCTAATTTTTCTAGGAGGTTCATGCTATCGACATGGGTGAGGCTCGGACCCACACCTCTTGTTTGGTGGGACATTTGCATTTGCGGTTCCTAAAAATTAGAAGTTAGACAAGAAACGAATCCATAAATATTACTTTGAGGGCAATTTATTTTTAGAAAAATCTAGACAATTTTTGTCAAATTTATTTTTAGATAAATTTAGACAAGTTTAGCGAACACATTCGAACTTCTCTATACAATGAAGCTCTCCGTATTATGAATTGATTTCAAACACACAACTTTTTCGTTCCAATTTAAATATAATTTCTATATAATGAAGTTACCATATAATGAAGTGATTCTCTGGTTCCGTCAAGATTTATTATAGGGAACTTCGACTGTTGTAATTTCTGCAGAGCTTATAGAATTATAGTTCCAAAATTGTGGAATATTTACCAAAAAGTGCCTCAAATCGTGGCAGTTTCATAAAAGTTGTTTTTATTTGAAAGGTAAATCAAAAGTTGAAGCGCAGAACTGATCTTCGATAAGACTTTCGATGGGAGTCAGGTTCGTGTTTTGGGCTCGTGTTTGGGCTCGTGTTTTGGGCTCGTGAGTGTGTCTCGTGTCGGTGTTGGGCGTGAGTCGGGCAAATGGCAAAGCGGGGAGCAAAGAGACAGACAAAGTGACAAGTGAAACATCAGACAAATGAGCGCGCGCGCTGTCCACAAACACACACACACACACACACACACACACACACACACACACACACACACACACACACACACACACACACACACACACACGGGGGCACACACAGATACACACACACAGACACGTACAGTGGGGCACACAGATGGAGAGTGGGGCAGACAGACGTGGTGAAGCAGCAGCACGACAGGCCGAGAGGCAGCCAAGCACTTCACAGCTTAACACCCTAATGTGCAATATTTTTGACTCCCCTCGGCTCCCTACCCCTACCACACACACACACAGATACACACACACACACACACACACACAGATACACACACACATAGACAGCGACAGAGCGACAAAGCGACAAATGAAATGTATAAAAAGGAAACACACAGAAGCCTGCCACAGTCCTCCGCCGACGCCGCTGCCTCTGCCACTCTGCCGCGCTGCCACCGCTGCCCCGCTGCCCTGGGCCCTGTCAATGTCATGCCCAAAACTGTCGAAGTCGAAGGCGCGACTGCGTTTGCCACTGTCGCGCGCTGCCGCCACTTACTGCCTGCCCCCCCGCTCGCTGCCGCGCGCCACTGTCACTGGCCATGCCCCCAACCGCCCCCAGCCACTTCCTTATGCCCAGTCAAACGACAATGGCGCTTACACACACACACACACATACAGAGATAACGTGCCAATGCGGGCGCCACCCACTGCCCAATAACAACAACAACCGATTCACTCGCACACTCACACTCGCCGCTCGCTCGCACTCGCTCGCACTCACTCACACACTCATGCACTCACTCGCTCGCTCGCGCAGTGTCAAAGCAGCTGCTTCTTTCCCTTTCCCCCTTCTATTTGAGGTTTGGCGTTTGTTGTTGTTGTTGCTGTTGCAGCTTTACGCGTGTGTGTGTGCGTATCTGTGTGTGTGCGTGAGCTTTTTTTGTTTTTGTTTTTGTTCATTTTTTATTGCGCTTGATCTTTGGCTTATTACCATGTCACGTTGCATGCGAAATGCGAACGCTGCCGGAATACAAAATGTGCACACACACACAGATACACACACACATAGATACACTCCACACACACAGATACACTCTCACACACACACACACACATTTGCAGTTGTCTTATGTTATTCCCTCTGCTTTTTTTTTTGCTCGAATGCGTTAAAACGCCAAAGGGGCGTTGAATTTTTTGCTGCCTCTGCTAACAACACGACGCGGGCAGCGCACAGTGGGCCAATGCCACCAATTTGCCTGCAAAATGTTTGCACGAAAATGTTTAATATGCAACAAGATAGATTGCTGCAGTATATACATTTCGTCAATTTCCGGAAATATGGAGGGGTGTATCAAAATTCTGGGAAATTCCATTTACCGAATTGGGTGACGTTTGCTCTATAAATGCCAAAGTTATGGCCAATTTATCAATAAACGAATTTATCGATTATCGGGCGAAGGGGGGGCGTGGCATCCGAAATTTGAGACAAACTCGTCTTGCCTATGCTATACACGGATATTCATGCCAAATTTGAAGTCTGTAGCTTTTGTAGTTTCCGAGATCGACGCGCAGGACAGACGGACATAGCTAAATCGAGTCGGCTATTGATGCTGATTAAGAATATATATACTTTATGGGGTCTGCCACGTCGTCTTCTGCCTGTTGCATACATGCCGACAAAACTATTTTACCCTTTTTCCCATTTTATAAATGGGATCAGGGTATAAAAATCTATAAAACTACTATATTAATACAGTAAAGATTTGCAAAAGTTAAGTACAGTGAAACCTCTCTACAGTGGACTGTGACGGTCGCTTGAAATTTGTCCATTATTGAGATGTGTCCACTAAAGGGAGGTCCATTTACATGGTTTTCTTCCCTGTTCCCAAGTTTTGTCCATTTAAAGGAGGTGTCCACTGTAGAGAGGTTTCACTGTAGTTTGTTTTTGGGGTACTTAAGTTTAACGAATTATTAACTTTTTGAAGACTTCTAATAAACCTTTAAAAATAAGTTTGTGATTATTTATTAAAATTTTATTAAATTTTTTTCCTTTTGTTAAAAAGTTTGATGATAATAAAGAATAAAATATGATTAAGATCCGGTGAAGTAATCAGTAACCTTTCGTTGTTGAAGCCTCTTTTCAATTTGGGATTTTACCATGCCCGATCTCAACTCAATAAGCTGTGGAATGTATTTATTAGAGTACTCCCTATTGTACACATTCCATTTGATGAGATATATAGAAATAATAACTTGAGTTAAGAGAAAACTTATCTTTTTAGAGACAACTGTGGTGACGGAAATGTGCTTAATTTTTCCGAGTTCTTAACTTTTGCGATTCTCTACTGTATAATTATGTGGCCATAATAACCCTATCGGGTCACAGCCTTAAGCACAATTTGCCACTACTTTTTTGATTTATTCACTGAAGATCTTTTTTCTACAACTTAGTTTTTCTCGCAGGGTCATGCCTATCGACATGAGTGGGTCTCGAGAACATACGAATTCTTGTTTGGCGGGACAGTGCGCTATCCACTGGTCCACAGAGACGTTCCCAAATAATACCCGATTCGAAAAATGGAGAAACTGACAGTCTTGTTGGAATATATATATTATTGATCATCTTCAGTATCCGATTTACGAGTAAATAAAGTCAACAAATTTTGATCTCCCGAAATTACAAATAATAGTAAATAAAATATACAGTGCTGAACATAATGATCTTAATTAAAGATTAAAAGTTATATGATGTATTGTAGTACGAAAATGCGTCGAACGAGGGTTGATATATATATATATATAGCGTTTATCTGGCCCCGAACTTCAAGCTCAGCGTTAAATTTCGTCAAGCTCGTCCGGAAACAGCAAATCTTGATCTCAAAATATCGATGGTTTCTGAGAAAGTATTTATGATCATCATGACATCTACCGTAAGATAGAGTTTTCCTTGACGATAAGTGTAACGTGAGTCAATAATATTGTGGAGGATCATTGCATGGTAAAAATTTCTACTCACACCGAATACCCTATTAGCCAGGATTGCATCGATTGGTGTAAAAAAATGATCAAAATAATACGAAAGTGGGGCTTCAAAAGCTATGAATGACATCTACCCAGATGGATTTATACCGGGAACTGAACTGCAATTGATGCATTGGGTGTTCCGACATCCGATAAGTGTGGCTTGGCTGTGATGAACTTTCTTTCGCAAATTTTTTCTTATTTAAAATAAAATTATTGTATTTTTTTTAACCCGACTTACAAAGCCTAACAAATTTTATTCAAACATTTATGATGATTATTTTAAGTCTAATTTTTAGAACACAAATGTGAAAATCTTTTAAACTCATTAAGATATATAAAATATCATAGATGTTACCAAAGAGTTTTCATAAAATCTCATTATTTTTACATTACAAATCCATCTAGAAAATTGGAAATAAAGATATAATATTACAGCACTCTCGGCTATATCTATCAAGTCTATGGATCTATTAGGATCAAAATATCGGATAGAACTCTATACTGAATTACCACGCAAACATACTTCATTTCAATTTTTCTCCTGATTTTCCTTCGGTGTAAAATAAAGGACATATATATCTAGCTTTAAAAGACTTGGCATTTTTTAAGAGTTTTTGAAACTCACGAAGAAAGTTCTACAAACATTTTAAGCAATTTGAAAGATACTTATTTTTTCTTGTGATCAATTTCTTTCAGTATGTAAGACTTCATATAACATCAATCAGTGTTATTGATAACATTTCTAAGCGATTAAGGAGAAACCTAAAAAAGCTTATGCCAATACATGCTACATGCCTAATTTCGTGTCCCTAGCTATAAACGATTAGCTCCCAAGTGACATATTGCATTTATCACCTCTGACCACTTCGGCAATTTCTTAGTCTTAAAACATCAGTGTAATTATATATATATCATCATATGGTAATTATATATCATGGAACTATTATGATAAGGATTCTAAAAAATATAAGCTCTTACTTAATTTATGGGGAGCCAAATTAGGGTGGAAAAACCCCACATATGTATGGTATGAACATACACACCAAATTTCATGACTATTCCGTAAAAATTTCGTCACTTTTCGGGAAAATGAAGGGGAGTATCAAAATTTTAGGTTCGACTTTGATTTTCGAAATTTTGCGATTTCTCATTGTGACCCATTGTGACCAATACCGAATTTGGTGTATATTGCTTCATAAATGCCAAAGTTATGGCAATTTTATTGAAAATCGTTTTTATGAATTATCGGGCGAAGGGGGCGTGGCACCCGAAATTTCCAACAAACTCATATTGCGTATGATATACACGGATCTTCACGCTAAGTTTGAAGTGTGTAGTTTTTGTAGTTTGCGAGTTCGGTGCGTTTATACAGACAGAGGAGAGACTGGGCTATATCGACTTGGCTATTAATACAGATCAAGAACTTTATGGAGTCTGCCTCACAATGATACCACGCCCCCCATAACTCTTGCATTTAGAGAGCTATTGGCTCCATATTTGGTATAAGGGCTCATGAATGCAAAATGCACAATATAATATTCCAAAATTTTGATACACTCCTCTATTTTCCCGGAAAGTGACAAAATGTGTTTAGCAGCCCAAAATTTTATTCATGAGTTATTATACTTGGTATGTGGCTACCCAAAGTTACAATGCAGAAATTGGCATCCAAAATTTTTTTTCCATATTACAATGGCCTGCCTTTTAATAAGTGCTCAAAATTTCTACAATAGTTATCATAACATATCCAATTCCAGAATCTATTTAAATGACTATGTCATGAACTAATCGTGAAAATTTCAGAACGATCAGATCATAAATACCGATGTTATAGGACTTAGAAGTTGCTGAAAACTGGCCAAAATTGCCAAAGGTGAGAAATGGATTTCGCCCACTGTGCGGTGACAGCAATTGCTGTTGTTATTGTTGTTGCTTCAAGTTGCGCTTTAAAAAGCTTCGGCTGGAGTTGCCAATGCAAAGCTTGCACAAAGCAAGAACAAAAAAGAAGAAAAAAGAAAAAAGAAAAGAGAAAATAAGAAACAACAACACAAACAAAAGAAAAGTTGCGACCGACCAACAGTTGACAGTCGAAAAGCATTTGACATTTTACCTTGGCAAGGCAACAACTCACACTCACACACACACACACATACGCACACACGCAGAGAGGGGCACACACAGATACAGTGGGACAGACAGTGGGACAGACAGAGAGACAGCGCGCGCTGCGAACGTGACTGTAACAACAACAAGAGCAAAAAGCGCCAAATGTCACTTTGAAAAATGCCATTGGTTCGACAAACTTTCTGCCCCAACCAGCAGCAGCGGTGGCAGCAGCGGCGGCAGCGGCAGAGGCCGTGGCAGCAGCAACAACAATAACAATTCGACTGCCGTTGCCACTGCTGCTGCTGCTGCTGCTGCGCATCCTCTCTGCTAACGCCTCTGCCATAAAACCGTAACCGAAACCAGTTGCTTAGCAACGCCCCCTTCTAACCGCAAACGACGACGACGACGACGTCGACGCGTCGCAGAGGCAGCGGCAGAGGCAGCAGCAACTGTCGCCGCAACCGTTTGACTGCGACAAATGTCAGCAACAGACTCCATTGCTATTTTGTGCCGCAGACCAGCTGGTTGTCTCGCTCTGGCGCCCGCCGCTTGCCCAGCAAAGGGGAAATCTTTGTTTGCCATTGAGCGGTCGTCGCCGCTGTGTGTGTGCCTTCGGCCTGTCGTTGTGTGCGTGAGCGCGCATGCGATTCGTACAAACGGTTAAGGGGTAGGCAAACGCGAGCAGCACTCGTAGCAGCAGCCGTCGCCGTTACCGTCGCCGTCGGCAGCAGCAGGCAGCGGGAGCAGCATCAGGTATCGTGCCTCGTGTCTCGTTACCGGTTCAGTTTGTGTTTGGCTGTGTTTCGCCTTTGCATTGCCATTCGCTCGCGCTAGCTCTGTCGCCGTCGCCGTCGCTGCCGTCGCTGTCGTCGTCGACGCAGCGTGTTGCCTCGTTGGGCCTTGTGCTGCAGCCGTCGCCGTCGCCGTTTTCAGTTTTTGTTTGACGTTCGCGTGGTGCGCTCGCATGTTGCGGCCCGTTATCGTTATCGTTATCAGCGCTCGCCACGATACATCGACACGTTATCGTCGTAATAATACAACGTAACGTAAGACGTTGCCACAAAACCACAAATTATACAAAAAAGACGCAAACTTTTAAGTTAAGAGCAACAGCTTTACAACAACCACAACAACAACAACTCGACCCGTTGATCGTCGTCGCGCGTTGCATGCAACAAAACCGCCTGTCGTCGTCGTCCCCCCCAACGGCCAACGGCCACAACACTGGGTCGCGTTTTTTTTTGAGTAAACAACAAAATTAAGCAAAAAAATTTGTTGCCAAAAGTTTTTTTCAAGTGTGTTTTTTGTAATACAAAAGGAATACAACAACAACAACAGCAACAACAACAGCAACAACAACAAAAGCTACCAGTTTTTACCTGTGCCAAGTGGATTACAACAACAACTACGACAACAACCAAAAACAAGCTAAAAGTTTGCAAAATTTTCTTTAGCTTGAAATCAGCTGCTTGGGCTGTCGCGTGTTTTGCCGCCGGCTAACAACAACACAACAACAACACAACAACACAACAACACACAACACACGTGCTCCCCACGACTTCATCCACATCTCTCTGCGCTCTGCCAGCCCCCAGCTCGGCCCCAGCTGCTTGCCTCTGTGTGCGTGTGCGAGTGTGTCTGTGTGTGTGTGTGTGTGTCTGTGTTTTGTCCGTGTGTGTGTGTGTGGCGTGTGTGTGTGTGTGTGTGGTGTGTGGTGTGTGTGTGCGCATCTGCCGCGTGCGTGTGTGCGTGTGCGTATCAAACTCATCATCAACATCGCGACCATTATCATATCGCCCCCCAGCCTCGATATATTCGATAACAAAATTCTCACCGAGGCATCCAAAGCGCCCCTCAGGGCTGTCGCGCTGGCGTCATTTCTGGGCGACGGTTTTGCCGCCCTCGGTAGCCGAGCACCACCCGTCAAGGATCTAATGGCATTCGGCGCTGTCCTGCACACAAACCAGCACAATATAGGTAAGTCCAAAATTCGTACTACTTCTTAAGCAGACCAAAAAAAAGATGATCCAAAACGATCTCTAGGCTCTCGCGCAAGTGGCGACGGCTTTACCAAAGTCCACAGAAATGGCTAACATATGTGATATTTCATATTTCATCTAAGAGCTTTGTCTCATCTTAGTCAGCACTTGAAATTTCAAGATTCTTAGCAAGTTGTTTCTCAGAACTTATAGCTTGATATAAGGGCAATTCTTCCTTTTCGATATAGCCGTTTAATTCTATTCCTAACCATAGAGTTTAGAGTACATGATAACTAGCATATAGTTTTCGAAAGACTGGTTGAGTTGCCATATCATTAAATGGTTATGAAATATCATATTTCATATAGGAGCTTTGTCTAATATTAGTCAGCATTGGAAATTTCAAGATCCTTAGCAAGTGGTTTCTAATAGTTTGAATAGATCTTATAGCTTGTTATATGGGAACTTGTTCCTTTTAGATATAAATATATAGTTTTCGAAAGACTTGTTGAATCCAAAAACTTTCATACTTGCGACGGAAATCTTGAACATTTCCTATGACTTGTGTGAAGTGTTCAATCCACAATTTTCCTAATTTGAGGGAATTTTTTTAGTTTCCAAAAGGCATGAGCAGATTCTTTCCGATTTCAAGTCTTTTTTTAAAATAACTTTTATATGTTTTGGTGATAAAATTATAAAATCGGTATGCCTTGAAACATAAGCTTAGTCATTTGCAAAATCTCTTCGAATATTCTTTTAAAACTAAATACCTTTTGAGGTTTGTTGAAGCTAATCTGAAGCGGCCGTTGATCCAATTTTACTTGGAAATTAACATAATGCAAATTTTGAAAACTTATCTACAGAATAGCTCCGAATTGGTTCGTAATCAAATCTTTAGATTTGAAGCATTTTATAACAAAAACTTTAGGCAACAATTTGCTTTTCTAGTTTCAAATGAAAGATATTGGTCTGCCATTAATATGACCTGGTTTTTTAACCGCAACTTCAGAAATTATTTAAAAATTTTGATTTAAAAAATAGTTTCCCCATCAGAAGGGCCCGGTTTCTCAACTGAATCTAAAGAACTCTTTAAATAAATTTTGCTTTGAATTAGATCAGTTTTCCGACACGAATCTGTAGAGCTTCTTGAATAACTTTGGGTTTTAAATACGTTTTTTGAGCCAACGTTTATAAGACTTGGTTTCTGAACCGAATTTAAATAAATTAAAATAGCTTAGAATTAAAAAAATTGTAATCAAATTTATTGATCATTTTAATTTTTTGCTTCATAAATAAATATCTGTTGAGGTTTTCAAAGAAAATAAGGATCATAAAGAGTCATTAAGCACAAACTCTGGATTATTATACCAAGCTTCGGATCTCAAATTCAAATAAGTTTTCTTTTTGTGGGATCAAAAATACATTAAACAAAACTTTTGATTCAATTTGAAAATTTATACGAGTTTTCAAAATGTTTCCTGGGGATTTCCCTCAAATTGTCTTTTAGTAATACAATAATTATGGTTCAGTTTCGATACGATAATGGCATAAATGAGGCGAATTTTTAGGCAATTGGTGCAGATTTTTGATGATAGCTTTACGAAATGGTTCAATAGATTTGATACAACTGATTTTTTAGTAGATATTCAAGCACAATGAGAAGTGTTACTGTCTACGTTTGTGGGGCTGACATGGGTTAACATGGCTCAGTTGGGTTGTTCGGTTGGGTTTGGGTTTGGGTTAAGCATGAAGCAAAGTTTTGCACTTTTGAACTTGCTGCAGGGTCGCACCGCTGCCACACCCACAAAGGCGCTCGTTGTTATTGTTGTTGCTATCTTTTTTTGTTGTTTTTTTTTTGTTGTTTTTGCGCCCATTTTGTGCGCTTTGCAAGTTTTCTGTGTTCGCCGGGCAAAAAGTTTTGCAACGACTTGTCAAAAGTTTGCTTGTTGTTGTTTTTCAGTTGTTCTTGTTGTTGTTGTTGTTGTGGTTGTTGTTGCAGTTTGTTTGACTGTTTTTTGCCTTTGTTTTATTTCATTTGCTCTCATGTCAAATTTTCACTTTTCCTGACTGTTTAATGTCAGCCCCCAACCCCTTAAAAAAAAAGGGGAAAAAAAACTTTTGATTTTCTTGCCCGGTTGACGGGGGCATTTGCCACCGATTTCAGCTTTAGCTTTAGCTTCAGTCTTCAGTCTTCAGTCAGAAAAGCTTCGGCTTTTCCTTTCGCCAAATGGCCAACAAATTGCGTCAACAAATTTGTAAGCCTGCTGATTTGTGCCCTGAACTTGCGGGGGGCAAATGGATCCCGAAGCGGCACATAAAACTGCCGACTTGCAACTTGCAACTTGCAACTCGCCCCAACTGACGACTCATAAATTTGGCTTAGGCCTCCGGACAGGCGTTGTCACTATACTGAGCGAATTTGTTGTCAACAGGAAGGGGTCTCCACCATGTTGTGGCTAGCCGGAAGTTTGGGTATTTAAAATTTTAGCTTTTTTACGCTAAAAAATGGTTCGTAAAAACATCATTTTCGGACTTTGTTTTATTTGATATGATATTTTACTTCTCTGTCCGAAACTTTCAACTTTTGCAATATCTCAGACACTCAGACGTTGGGATCATCGATTTGACTAAAATATCGATATCAATATTATGCCTAAAGGCTTTATTTCTGCTTCCTTCGCTAAAGAACTCTTCTTAAATGGGTGGATTTCATATCCTATGTCACATCCTAGTTTTTCTAGGAGTGCCATGCGTATTGACATGAGCTGGACTCCAACTCGCACCTCTTGTTTTGTGAAATCTACTAGCCCAACGAGGCCCCCGATTTGTCTGAAATTTTGATATATTGTAGTAAAATCGGTAACCCAATATCTGAGTATCTCCTTGTTAATTAAGGTAAAAATCTACTTATTCTTTTATTTAAAAAAATGCTAAAACTCTTTAGCATGAAATACTCGTTTCTTTGCATTAAGAAGTTTATTGAAAATTTCTTTTCCAAATGTTTTAGATTTTTATTTTTAAATAAACAAACTATATACATTTTTGAAACTGAAAGAAAATTTCTTTGAATTCCATTGAATTCAAACCAAAGAAAACTTCTATGAAATACATTTACCTTGTCTCAATGGGAATTTGAAGCTTCGATCTTAATAAGTCCATCTTTAGAACTAATCTTAACGTTCCCCTGCGATGGCCTTACAATAATTTTTAAAAAGGAAAAATTATAATAGCATGAATACGAATAATAATAAAATATCAGAAGAATAAGATGTATGTATAATGATTTATGTATGATTTTAAATAAAAGAAAATATTAGAAAAAGTAGAGTATGTTCGATGATTAATGAAACGCTCATAACTATCATGTTTATGCATTGATCTTTTTGAAATTTGGTGGAATTATAGTTAAGAAGAGAACTAAAATGTAGGTAAAATTTTAATGCAATAGCTTCAATTATTGTTATTATTACATGGCAATAACTACATTATCGGGTGACACGCTGTAGCAATATTTCTGCTTCCTTCACTGAAGTTTTTTTTTTAGATGGGTGGATTTCAAATCCTACGCCACAGCCTAGTTTTTCTAGAAGGACTTTCAATACAATTGCAATTATACAGAACGGAATAATACCGTGTGGCAACCATATGATATGGGGCTTCCATTCAGCCAGTTCCGTCAAATGGCTCCGATTTCATGTTATTTCAATTTGTAATACCGTAGCTTTTGTCTAAATTGGAATACAGACCGACGGACAGATAGAAAGACACATAGCCAGATAAATGGCATAAACGGACAGACAGACTGGACGGAATCGGACCTATTGATATTATCTTGTTACTCTTGACAATTTTGGAGCACATTTTTGGAATCTTTCAATACGTTTTTGTATATGTTACGAAGTGAAGCACAAAAGGAATATATCATTGCTTCGAAAAAAAGTAGAATGATTGGTAAAAACCATGTAAAGATTTAGAAAACAAAGTTAAGTTCAAATCAATAATCATTTGCTGAAAATAAACACTTTTCTTTCCAGTTATTATATCAATTTTTTACGACTTCTAAAGAAGACTTACTTGATTTGGGGAAATATTGTCATATATTTTCGTATATGGGCAGTTCCAAGGAAATGTCAACCTATTCTAGAAAAAATTTAGCTCAACTTAGTGCTAAGCACAGCGTATACTTTAGAGGGTGTGCGCTCTTCGAGCATATCGAAGAACTTTCTTTCGGCTGCTTGCAAGATTTCTTATGTGATTTTGGGCACACTCACTTTTTGGGCTGTGTAGAGTTGCTTGGGGGCGTTTATTGCTTGGCTTGGGTGGGGTAGGTAGGTAGGTAGTTGAGTAGGTAGGTAGGTAGGCAGGTGGGAAGGTGGTAGGTGGTAGGTGGATAGGTGGCCGTGGCAGAAGTCAAAAGTCAAAGCTGTCAACGGCAAAGCAGACGTTGCAGCACATAGAACAAAGCGCAGCCAAAAGTCATAAAACATTTGCAGCCTTCTTTAAAAGTTGTTGTTGTTGTTGTTGCAGTTGTTGTTGTTGTTGTGTTGTATCTTGCGGTTGCATCTTTTCAATTTTGTTGTTGTCGTTGCACAGCAGCAGCAGCAACAAAAGCTCAGCAACGCCTTTAACAAAGTTCGCCTGCTGTTCATCAACATTTATGACTGTCCCGAGATGATGAGTTGTATGCGAAGTGTGGCTCCGGCCCCGACTCCAGCCCCGGCTCCGACTCCGACTTCAACTCCGACTGTAGCTCTGGGCACTTGGACTCTTTTGACGTGGCTGCTGACTAACTGCCTGGAAGCAGCTAGCTGCCACAGGCGCAAATGCAACAATATGTTGCTGCTGCTGCTGCCTCTGCCGCTGCCTCTGCCACTGCCACTGCCTCTGCTGCTGCTGCTGCTGTCTTTTGGGCTGATCTGGCAACCAACGTCAATGCGATTCCAAGTACGTCAACATTTTTTATGCGCCATTTTCTTCATCATTTTTACGGTCAACAGTTGCTCAAGTCGCTTTACGAGCTTGCAACTGCAGCGGCAGCAGCAGCAGCAACAACTATTGCAACGACAAAGACTGCAACAACAACAACAATAGCAACAACAACAACAATACCAACAACAACTTGCTGTCTGTTCTATAGCTTTTTTTTTAGCTTTTTTTTGCTCGGCTGAATTGATTTATTGAGCAAAAAGCGTAGTTAGGCAGCTGCTGCCGCGTTTAGCCCCAAAAGAAATGCCTATGCAATTGTTTTAGCCAGAAGGGGCGGCCGGCCAGCACATGGGCGTGGTCTTAACGATAAATTAGCCAGCATAATGAGCCGTTGAAATGCAAAATAATCTCACAAACTCACAGACCCACAGACCCCACACAACTGGGTGGTCAGGCCCAGAACCAGGCCCAGGCCCAGCCCCCGGGAAGGCAAAAGAAAATAGAAAATTTGCACTTGTAATGCCTGCCGCTGCCCCAACTTAGGCTATAGTAAATTTAACATAAATCAGAATAATACATAAATGTTCTACAGAAGTTGCCTAAGAACTACACTGAAATTTGGTCTAGAACATTTTGTCGTATTGAAACTGAATCTGGAGTATACGAAACATTTTCGTGCCAAATCTAGCTATAAATCATAGCTTAAACGATTATAGTCAATTTCAGCTTCCGATTATAAGATCGATAGCAAATTAGGCAAGACAAACATGTCAAACTTCATGGAGTTAATTGGAAATAGTTCAAAGAGCTTTATATCAATTATATTCCGATATTTCTTTTAAATAAAGCATTTACTAATTAGACCAGTAGATAGCTCACTGTACCGCCAAACAAGAGGCTGTGGGTTCGAGTCCCACCCACGTCGATATGCATGACACTCCTAGAAAAAATAAGTTGTGGCGTAGGACTTGAAATCCACTCAAGCAAAAAGAGTTCCTCAGTGAAGGAAGCAGAAATAAAGGAAAATAGTGCTTCAAGCTTTGAACCGATAGAGTTGCTATGGCCATATATGATATGGACAAATTGAACCAAACTTCGATAATGTATAGTATAAGTTTGTTCTCTACAATGAATTTCTTCAGATGAATTCGATTTTTAGTTTGCTTTTTTCAAATTTGCTTCATGAAATTCTCAATATTATTCAATGAGTTTCCGCAAATAGTAAATTTTTACCTTGATTTTTCCCAATTTGCTTAAGTTTTATGCAATTTATTAGTTCCAAATAGTAAATAAGAAGGAATTCATACGAGCATTCCGATAAATACTTACCCAAGTGCGCCCAAGTCCCAATTGGCCGACCGACATTATACTATACTATTGAAAGCCGCATAACTTCAACGTTTATAGATTGATTTTTTTGAAACTACTTGGATTTTTAGACAGTACTAAAATTTAGCTATGTTAAAAGTTTCAATAGAAGAGCTTCAAAAACACGGAAAGTACAGAGCTTTTTAATCCTACTGTTCCAATATGCGTCTCTGTCTCATTTCCTTCCGATGGTTCAAAAATTGAATGATTATTTTGCATACTTTCAGAAGGAATAATAAGCAGATAGTTGGAGAGTTGAATAGATGAGATGAATATGGCAGCTTTATGACATATTCTTCTGATTGATCTAGTTTTAACAACATGGAGCATCCCTACATAGCAAGACTATATGTAAGACATATATGCCAGACCATATGCCATGTTTCATTATGTTAGTTCAAAAACTTAGGGCAGAGGTATATATTCATTTCGATTAATATTTCTCCATTCTAAGGGTAACTTTTGGAGTTATACGAACCATTCCACAATGTATTACGAAATTTAGCACTCCATTTTTGGAAACTAATATTAAAGCTCTTTGAAAAATTCCGTAGTATTCTAGGTTTTTAATGCCCTAATGTTTGTAAGATATAAAAACATCACCCTATCAATTGATTTCAAATAGAAGTAAAAAACCTAAGCAAAACTTTCATAATTCTCAACCAAAACCATAAAATACAAATCTAGAAAGAAGTCAGATTTGCAATCTTAAGTGATCTGCATGTCATAGCTGGCGTTTGGTTTGTTCAAACTGTTCAAAATGCTAAAAAAATCAATATATTTTGTGTCTAAGAAGAAGAAGAAGAGGAAAAAGATATGGTAGAAGTAGAAAAAGAAGCAGGGAAAAACTCGTTTGATTTGCTTGTTGAAAGCCAACTGATGATTGGCTTCGGGTAGTGCCAAGAGATGATCTTTTGATGTGAATTGCATTACGACGAGTATAACATAAATCATGCGAGTGATGATGAGATCAACATAGTTGTTATAGAGTAGCCAAGAGCTACCCATCTTTGACTTAGCTCAAATTATATGTAGTTGTATTGGGCAACGTCTCGTCGTAAGTCTGTCCATGAATATGCAAGTTATGAGACGGCCCCCCAACTGTTGGGAACTTTTGCTTTTTTTTTTTTTTTGGGGTCTTTGGGATTCGATTGGGAACTGAAAACTGGAACTGAGGTTTGGCCTATGCCACGACATGACCACATAGGACGACGCTTTGGGGCCAACGTCGTCGCCTGTCTGACAGTTTTTCATTTTATTTTTTGGTTTTTTTTTTTTTGCGATTTTGCAGTTGTTTCGGGTTGTTTAGCTTGAAGCTGAAATAGTAATTCACATTGAATGGGTTTTCGGTGCTGTCGATGGCCGTGTTGTGCTCTGCTCTGCTCTTTTATGATTTCTTAGCCGTTTTACGATTATTTTAAAGCTGTCAATAGTCAACGTGTGAGATAATTTATACGCCATAAATTTCAGTGCAACTCGGAGCAACTCGGAGCTCCGGACATAGCCGGGGCCTCAGTCTCCGACTCAGTCTCAGACTCAGTTTTAGCCAAAGCCAAAGCTAAAGCCCGAGTCACAGTCACAGGCTAAGCTACAGCCACAGTCACAGTCACAATCGCAGTCGCAGTCGCAGCTTCAGTTTGAAGAAAACAAAATAAAAATAAAAATAAAAAATGAAAATAAAATAAAAGCGCAGACAGTTTTCAGCGGAAAGTCCACGAATGGCTCTACACTGGATCTAAAAACTAAAAGAATGAAAAAAAAAAACTAACTGAGGAAGCTGTAACCGCAGCTCAACGAAGATTTTATACGCTTTTCAAAGCTAGATCAACCCAATAGCTTGAAAAAATGTGATATGGGGGCAAAATCCAGCTTAAGTTGTAGGGCAGCACTTTATATAATCGCACTATATAGCACTATAGTCGACCGATTGCTTTGAAATTTGGTGGATCGTTTAAAAATGAAGAATCTTGAGGGTCTGTGGAATTTAAATGGAATATCTTAAGACATTCGCAATATATGAGCAAAACCGATATTTGGTATATATGGCAGCTGTATGTTATAGTCGACCAATTGTTTTGAAATTTAGTGGATTCTTGGAAATTAAAGAATCTTGAGTGTTTGTGGAATTTAAATGCAATAGCTTAAGAAATTTGGAATATATAAGCAAAAACGGATTTTTAGAATATATGGCAGCTGTATGTTATAGTTGACCGATTATTTTGAAATTCAGTGGATTGTTGGCGAATAAAGAATCTTGAGTGTTTGTGGAATTCAAATGCAATAGCTTCAGAAATTTTGAATATATGAGCAAAACCGATATTTGGAATATATGGCAGCTGAATGATATGGTGGTCCGATGGGGCCAGTTGCAAATGTGCTCAAGGAAAAGGAGGTCAAGTTTCATTAGGATAGACAGACAGACAGATAGAAAGATAGATAGACGGATAGGCAGATAGAAAGGCAGACAGAAAGATAGATAGATAGATGGACAGGCAGATAGGCAGACAGACAGACAGACAGACAGACTCAGAGAAGGATGATTATTATTATTATTATTATATGTATGGGCATAACAGTCCTATCTGGTCACAGCTTGAAGCACAATTTGGGTTAAATTCTGCTTCCTTAACTGAAGAACTTTTTCTTACGTGGGTGAGTTTCAAACCCTAGTTTTGCTAGCAGTGTCACGCCTATCGACATGCGTAGGACTCGAACCCACACATCTTGTGTCCACTAGTACACTGAGGCCCCTACACTAGACCGTTCTTGAGGCATCTTCTGGAGGTCCACGACGCTAACTTCTATGCCCTACAAACTGCACCGCACAGTGTATATACCCTTTCCATGGAAAAGAGTATAGAGCACCCTGGTCTGTGCGGCGGGGGCAAAGCTTCAAAACAACATCAACAGGTTCTATTGCGCTTTTGTTGTTGTTTTTGTTGTTGTCTGTGACCATTTCAGTTGGCCCACAATTCATTTGTGTAGCTTATCGCCTTTTTGGCTTGATTTACTGCCTTGGCAATAACAACAACAACAACACCAGCAACAACAACACCAGCAACAACAACACCAACAACACCAACAACAACAACTGCACTCAACAGGTTGTTTTACACTTGACACGCCGCATTCGAGACCAAAAACCAAAAAAAAAACCCTAGAAAAAATTAATTGTCGTTTCTATTTTTTTACCCAGTTTTTTTTTTCGTAAAATTATAATTAACAATTTACTTGGCTTTTTGGTTTTTTATTTATTTATTTTTATTTTATTTTCGAAAACTCTTCCGCCGAAACAGTAGCCAGTGCCTCGGGAATTGATTTATAACCCAAAACTTTTGCCAAAGCAGCGCAAAGAAGAACCATAAAAAATATCAAGAAAAAGAAGAGGAAGAGGAAGAAGAGGAGGAGGAAGAAGAAGAAGAGAGGGAAAAGAAAACAACCAATAAAACCGAGCAACAATTTGTAGCTGAGGGTTTTACCAATTGAGCCACTTGACGCGCTCTCACGCAGCCTCCGCCGCAGCACGGGGGGAGTGGTAATGACCTTTAACCCAATGTCCAAGTACCGAGTTCCAAGTTCCAAGTTCCATGTTGTTGCAACTCCACACAGTCGCTCGTCTCAGGACTGACTGACAGACGAACTGACTGACTGACCGCCCGCCTGTCTGCCTGTCCGGCTGTCTGTCCGCCGGTCGGTTTGCTCGTTCGGCTGGAACCAACTCGACCAAGAGAAACGATCGCGCCGCAGATGACCGCAGCTAAATGCGATTAGTTCCGAGTGCTCCGACAGCAGCCGGAGCAGCGGCAGCAATAGCCACCCGACAAATTCGTCAAAAACCGAACTATGGGCTTTAGATATTCTCATATATAGTATTATTTATGGTTAAAGTTGACTTAATCCAGAAGTTTGTACATCATTTTACGAAACGTGGACAACCCTGACAGACCCAATTTAGCGCAATTGAGCATTTTTAAGATCCCAGGTTCAAGTTCCCGTTGTTTTTCATGTGGTTTAGCTCAGTATCATGTTAAAACAAACAAATATTGGCCATGACAGCCCCATCGGTTCACAGCCTGAAGCACTGTTTTCCTTTATTTCTGCTTACTTCACTGAAGAACTTTGTTAAGTGGGTGGATTTCAAATCCTACGCCAAAACCTAGTATTTCTAAGAGGGTAATGTCTATTGACTCGAGTGGAACTTGAATCAAATACCTCTTGTTTAGAGGACAGTGCACTATCCACTGGTCGTGTTACGCTTTCATTAAATCGCAGGTTCGAGTCCCTATTATGTCGCATTTGGCTTAATTGATTAATCCTTTATTAGATCGCAGGTTCAAATCCCCACAGTGTCATAGTTTGTATCGCTCTGAGCACTCATTGAGTCGCTAGTTCGATTCCCTTTTGAGGCACAGAGTTCGTTGGTTCAAATTTTCATCTTTTGATCTATGCCTCTTATGCAATAATGCTTTTGTTGAACGCCTCCGACAAGCCGAACATAATTCGTATTGCTTTCAAAACTGATAATTATATGGTTTCTTGTAATATTTGCTTAAAATATCGTTTACAAAACTTTTATAAATTGGACGAACATTTGAAATTTTCAAAAAAATATAGCTTCAAAACAAAGTTCCGATAGTTCTACAGTCTAAAATATAGATCAAAAACCTCCGAATTGTTTAATTAACCAATTGATTTATTTGCAGTCAAAATTTTTCACATTTTGCTTGATATAAAAACCAATAAAATTGGAAGTACTTCTATTGAATGCTTAAAATATATCAAATTAGTGAATTGAGTGTAATTTTATAGTCTGAAAATTGGAAGTGTTGCTTTCAAAACTCAATTCAGAGTGTAAGATATGAAATGGCTTTATCTTAATTATTATGTATTCAATATAGATGTTTCTTTTTCTTCCGTTCCATTGGTGTGAGAAACCAAATTTTTGGAATCGATTCTTTTATAATTTAGGAAATAAAATACATATGGGAATTGATGTCAGGACAATTAAAATAGACCATTTTCTGTTCTAACAAGTAAGAAAGCTCTAGTCGAGTGAGCTCGACTACGAGATACCCTGATCCCAACAGTGCAATACAGGCAGAAT
>JBANCY010000813.1:0-19387 GCA_037040045.1 Phorticella flavipennis | reverse complement strand
CCCTATTATGAATTGATTTCAAACACACAACTTTTTCGTTCCAATTTCATTGTATATAAATATAATTTCTGTATAATCAAGTTTCTATATAATGAAGTGATTTTCGGTTCCGTCAAGATTCATTATAGGGAAGTTCGACTGTATAAGCCTTTGTCTCGAAAAGCCCCTACGCACAGGGTGCTTCTTCGAACCCCTTTTGACTACGCCACTGCCTCAACCACCTGTGGCAATGACCAGCGTCTAGCATCTTCTTCTTGAGGCAAAGCTCTGTCAAAGCCCCATAATTATTTTGATTTCTAGTTTATGGCTTTAAAATTCTCAAATTCCAACAATATTTTATTTCTTATATTGCCAAAATATTGATTTTCCATTTTCCAATTGGCCGTTAAGCCGACGAAATCAGCTGTTCCCACAAGGCCCTCGGCTCCCACGGCGAATTTGTGACGTCACAGCGACGCAGGCAAGCGACTTTCACAGTGATGCCAATTTTTTTAGAGCTAAAAAGGTTGTCTTTGTGTGTTGAGCAACGAAAACAAGATAGAGTGCTGCAGTCGAGAGAGCTCGACTGCGGGTATAGCCTGATCCCAGTCGAAGAATACCGTTACATTCGCCTAATGAAGTCACACAGAGAAACGCACACACATACATACTTATACCAGTCGCCTCTCACATAGATAAATTTTTACCCTCTTTTGCGAAAAACTTCTGTGTTTATTATTCGATAACCTTGAAACTTTAAGGGTCAGTTTGGAATACAATCCAAAAAAGTGTATTGAATATCTTGTTTTAAATCAAAAAATTACACTTGTATCAAATTTTTTTGATTTGCGGCGGAGGTGGGCGTGGCATCAAAAATTTGAGATGTTGCTTTTTGCGCATCACTAATGCGAACCTCAATGCCAAATTTCGTGCTTCTAGCTATGAACGTTTAGCCGACAGGTGACATAATACATTTTCACCTTTTGCCATTTTAGCCCGTTTTCGGCCCCTTCTGAGTCTTATAAATTCGGTGTTTATGATCCGATCGTTCTGAAATTTTCAGGAGTGGTTAACGATATTGTCAATATTTTTATTTCGATAAAGATTAATTAGGATACAAAAAGAATCAAAAATTTAGGAAATTCCATTCTGCAGTTTCTAATTATGACCCCATTTACCGAATTTAGTGTTTAGCTCTGTAAATGCCAAATTTATAGCAATTTTATCGAAAATCGTTTTTATCGATTATCAGGCGAAGGGGGCGTGGCATCCAAAATTTGAAACAAACTATTATTGAGTATGCTGTACACGGATCTTCATGCCAAGTTTGAAGTCTGTAGCTATCCTAGTTTCCGAGATCGGCGCGTTCATACAGACGGACGGACGGACGGACGGACAGACGGACATGGCTAAATCGACTCCGCTGTTGATGCTGATCAAGGATATATATATAGTTTATGGTCTGCCACGTCTCCTTCTGCCTATTACATACATTCCAAAAAAAACTATTATACCCTTCTTGCCATTTTTTAAATGGTATTTGGGTATAATAGGACGGAATTCCCGCTGCTCGCTGTTGCTCAAGAATTTGCCGCTAAAAAGCTAAGTTGGCACAACAGTTGAACCGTTTGTGACGTCACAACGGGTGGCAACCTTGTATGTGCTACAGCGTGTGGCAACCTTCTTTGTTTCTTCCACACGCCTGCGCAAGCAGCGCCAGTAACGGTACAACTGCAAGTGCCTCAGTGTGTGTGTGTGTGTGTGTGTGTTGTCTGTGTGTTGGGTGTGTGTGTGTGCGTCCCGCAGTCGGAAAAGAGGAAAACTGTTTTCAGTTTCAGTTGTCGCTCGGCCGCGCAACAAACGACAATTGCAACAATTTGTTTAAGCAAAAAACTAAAGAAAATAAAGAAAATATTAGAAAAAAAGCCAGAAAAAAGGCAAAAAAAAGTGAAAATTTGCGCTAAATTTGAGAACAATAAAAGAAATGATAAAGAAAAACGCAAAGCGGAAGTAGAAAGAACAACGGTAATAACAACAACAACAAGAAATAACAGTGAAACGCAGTGAAAGAGCTGCAAGGCGGGGGGAGGGGCAAGGAGGTGGGTGGCAGGGGGTGGATAAAGGGGCAGAGGGGGCGCAGCATATGGGATGAAAGAAAAAGCACAATCAAAATTTCAAATACGCTGCGGATGCAGCTTGTCTTTGTGTGTGTGTCTGTTGTGTGTGTGTGTGTGTCTGTTGTGTGTGTGTCCATGTGAGCTGTGTGTGTCTGTGTAACTGTTGTATGCGCCATTTAAAATGTAGGGAAAAAGTTTTTCATCAAAGCGGAAAACGGATACACACGTTTTCGAACTTTTTTTGAAGGTGTAAAATGCAAAAAAAGGGAAATTTTCCTCCGTTTTTCTTTTTTGTTGTTGTTTTGTTATCGCTCAAGTGGGCGTGTGAGTCATGTTTGTAGCGGGAGAAGGCGGGAGAAACGAACGGTACATGCAAGTGGTTGCCAAGAGCAACAGCAATACATATACACACTTGTGTCTGTGTGTGTGTGGGTGTGTGTGTGTGTGTGTGGCACGCATACCGTTATCCGCGCCTACATGCAAAACCGTTAGCATGTGTCCCGCCGCAGTGTTGCCTGCTTTTGTGTGGCCAAAGCGAAAAATGGCTACTTTTTTGGCGGCGGAAAAGACGCTAAAACATATGCTACGTTTTACGTATTGTTCAGGATCGTTTTGTATAAGCGAAATGCGTATAAGAGTTTTGACAGCGGCAATATGCTTTAGAAGTAGAAGAGTTGCAGCGTGTTGCCAGACTTAGTGATATTATCTATATGTTTGTATAAACCTGTAGATCGCGCATGCTTTCCTTGTGCTGATGTTTGTAATACACCCATTTTGAAAGAAGCAAATAACGTAGATCCCCAAAATTTTGAAATAAATCGATAAAGCCACGTCCTTCCGAATATTTATCTAAGTATGGCAAATATTTCTTCAGTTCCTAATAATACATGACGCAGCTGATTCTTATGACAAGGCACTACACATCGAAAGCGGTATAATTGGAGCGTATCGTATAGCTGTCATATTTCCCATGTTGCTTAGATTATTCGAGTGATATTTAACACACACCTAAGTTTCTTTCCTATCTATTGCATTACAAAATTTTAAAACAATCGAACAACTTTAACATAGCTAAAATCCATTCAACCCGTTGGTTTTAGATATATTTAAGATTTTTCATGATCTTTTGCTACACAAAATTTCAAAAGTATTTTATACACTTGTAAAAGTTTTTTATTGGTTAAGGTTCGGTTCAAAATTTTGTTATTTTTCGATCGAATTTTTAATTTTTGGATCCCTGCTTCCTAACTTGTAATGATTTTGCTCTTTTTGAACTGTAATCTCACATAAACGGAATAACAATATGCTATATATGCACTGCGATAGCTATATTTCTGGCAAAATCTGACATGTTTCTAGAGAATAAATCCTAAGTACGAACTAAAATGAAAGACTTCCAGCTACTGAAATCGGATAGGCTGGCTTAAATTCTTGGCAGCTGGAATTTCTGGATGTCACATCTAGGATAGTTTGAGTAATACAGTCGAACTTCTCTTTAGTGAACTTCTATACAATGAAGTTCTCCTTATTATGAATGGATTTCAAACACACAACTTTTTCGTTCCAATTTCATTGTATATAAATATAATTTCTGTATAATGAAGTTTCTATATAACGAAGTGATTTTCTGGTCCCGTCAAGATTCATTATAGGGAAGTTAGACTGTATAATTAAATAGACTGATGGAAAAACCAACGCTAACTTCAGAATTATTTAGGTTAAAAATAATTGGCCATATTTGAAACACTGCTGATTCAGTTTTTGTAAGCTGGTGAAACGGTAACATCTAAGGTTGGATATATTATATGGCCATATAATATATCCCCCATCGGGTCAAAGCCTGAAGCATTATTTTTCCTTTATTTCTGCTCCCTTCACTGAAGAACTTCTTTTTACGTGGGTGGATTTCAAGTCCTACGCCACAACCTAGGTTTTCCAGGAGGGTCATGCCTATTGACATGAGTGGGACTCGAACTCGCACCTCTTGTTTGGCGGAACAAAGGCCATTAAGGTGGGATATATTAGCATAGTATAAATCAAGGGGTTTTCTGAGGGGACCACATCTATGGTAGCATATAGTTTATATATAGTACAGTTTATAATCCTAGGATTTCGGCAAAGTCATATGTTATAGATAAATTGGAATTGAAAACAGTCAAATTTGATAGGCTGAAAAAAAAGAGAGATTTGCCAACACTGGCAAAATGCAATATGCCGTTAAATGCACTTCGTTTCCGTTACATTTATTGATTTTACTCCAATTTTATTTTGTTTTTCTCCTTCGTTTCGTCCTCTCGTCCCTCTTCTTCCCTTTCGGCAGGGCCAGGCGCTAATTGAGTCGAAGCTCATGCGGATGCGGATGACGTGCGAAGGCGAAGGCGAAGAAGGCGGAAGAATCGCGCCCCCCGCGCCCATTTGCAACTGAGGAGCGACAGCAGCAACAACAAGTGACAAGGATAACAACAACAACAACAACAACAACAAAAGCAACAAGCAAGCCAAAGACAGACAAAGAGAACAAAGAGAGAGAGAGAGAGAGCGAGGGAGAGGGAGAGACAAAGTGTTGAAAGAGTTGAAAAGCGGAAGTTGCACGCACATCGATTAACTGCGAGTTGCCCTGGTGTAGGTGTCGGTGTTGGTCTCGGTGTACATGTGTGTGTGCCCGCTGTAGGTGTGTGCGTGTCCAGCACCTGCCGCAACATGGAGGACCTCTTCCTGCTCATCATCAAGGAGTCGACGGGCACCAAGCACAACGCGCTGCGGCAAACCGCGCAAATTGCATACGGTAAGCCTTATATACTTTCCTCTATCGCTTATATGCAAAGAAATTTGCATATAACCCATGACCCACAGTCTATGATCGGTTATAAGCCAACTATGAGCATATATTGGTTATATGCAATTGCCTACAACTCTCTTTTATATGCAAAATTGTTTGTCCATCATCGCTTGTAAGCAAATTTTCGCATATATTGGTTGTATGCGATTGCTTACAATTATCATTTACAGTCGTGGCTGGCTATAACAACCCTATTGGGTCTCAACCTGAAGCACTATTTGCCTTTATCTCTGCTTCCTTTACTATTTTTTTGCGTGGGTGGATTTCATATCCTACGCCATAACCTAGTTTTTCTAGTAGGAGGATTCGAACTCGCACCTCTTGTTTCACCGATGCCCCAAAATTATCGCTTGTAAGCAATTTTTAACATATATTTTCTATGAGCAATTGCATATAATTATTGCCTATATGCAAAACAAATTATATATGATCGCTTGTAAGGAAGTTTCAACGTATATATATATATATATTGGTTATAAGCAATTGATAACAATTATCGTCTATATGCTAAACAATTTTTATGTATGTTTTATATATTGCGTCACTTTTCGGGGAAATTTCGGGGAGTTCTGCATACCAATTTTGGATATTTCAGGAGGCATTAGGGTATAAAATAAGTTTTTACACTCGAATCCCGATAATCCCCGCGATTTTCGTTAAAGCGAGGGACAAATTATCGGGTTTCGACTGTATTATACTATGTCTTACATAGTTTCCACACTTTCCACATATCCAATTTTTTTATACTCTACTGTTACGATCGATAATAAGTTACACTATAGGGTAATACTATTTCAACTATATTTTACCCTCAACAATTGGGGTGGGTTATGCCATTTTGTAGGGTGAATTTTCTTACCCTCACAACGTTAATATCTCTAGTTCCCTGGGGCCTTTTTGCCAATTGGCTTGGATGACTTAAGAGCACGTCCTCTTATGTATCAGCTTGATGATTTAGAACGTCTCCGATCATTGAAATCCTGAGTTCTCTCTCGAATTCTGTGGTGTCTGTTGGGTCCCTCGAATTTTGTTAGTCCTAGATGTAACCCTGGATGCCGTATATCCAGATCCATGCCAAGATATCTTTATAAATGTTCATCTTTTGCCTTGAGATGACTAACTACCTCAGATATCAGTTTATAAGGCTAGATATTCCTAAGATTGATACCGGCTGGAAGTTTGATTCGAGAAGAGAAAAAGTTGTAACTCCTGTTCGGAACCAATTCACAGTTCTAATTGAAATCTTCTTCATTTATCACGGCATTATTTTAAGCCTTTTCGGTTATCGATAACATATCGAAATATTTATTTGGCAAAAAATTTAATCAAATTGTTGAGACGATGTTTACCATATTTAAGCTATAAAATAAACCAGTGGCTTTATAGAACATAACTATCGATAACTTATCGATTGCAAAAATATAAGATATATTTCGAGTTTCTCTAAACGCAGTTCCCACAGAATTTCCCTTCTGCCCATGAAAATGCGTGAAAACCTCAAGATTTGCTCGGTCTTTAAGCGCTTCAATTAAAGTCTTTGGCACATTGCACAAGGTCGGTTTCCGCCCACCGCCCACCGCCCACCGTCCCCCCAGGAAAGTTGAGCTACAACCGCAACAACAACTACAACAACTACAACTACAACAACCATCAAAGCAAAAGCAACAACATGAAAGCACGCAATTTCCTTTCAACTTTATTACTCTTGTTGTGGTTGTTGTTGTCGTTGTTGTTGTCGTTGTTGTTGTTGTACCTTTGTTTCATTTTGCTTTTCCTCTTTTCCTCTTTTCCTCGTTTCTTGCTCTTGTTGTTTATTGTGTCCGCCCTTTTGTAACTTCCGTTGGCATTTCCATTGTTTTTCCACCGTTCGTTTTATGCTTTTTTGTTGCTTTTCTGCCTTTTGCTTCGGCCGGCGCAGGAAAGTAGGCAACGATTCGTGATTAGTTGACTTCTGCTTCGACATAACCTCACTTAAAGCCACTAAAGCTAAGTGCTGCGGTGCGTGTGTGTGTGAAGAGCGGTGGAGCAGCATTAACTTATATGGGTTTAAGTTGAAAACAAATTAAGGGGCACGTTGCAAATGAAGACCCTGAACGACCCTCTGTCTGTCTACCTTGTTGTTTGTATCATATTTTCATCTAACTGAAAACCTGTTTTGTTCATATTTGCTTTGTCCCTCAAGCTATTGCCTTGAAATTCTATATACACCTTGATACTCCCTTAATGTATCAATCCCAAAAGTTTCAACAAACATTTCGTGTATCAGGGAGAAAAGTATATATTCCTGATCAGCATCAATAGCCGAGCCGATATAGATAGGTCTGTCTGTGCATCTCTATAAATGCGTCAAACTCGAAGACTACAAGTGCCAGATACTCCAAACATGGCATGAAGATCCCGATCAAATTTATTTTCAATTTTGGCTGCCATAGCCCGATTAATACACCCGATAATCCATAGAAACATATCTCGATAAAATGCCCTTAACTTTGGCATTTATAGATCAAATAGCTCCAAAATGGGTATATATGTTTATGACTAAAACCTACAAAATAGGATTTCCCCTCCTTTTTCCCGAAAAGTAAGAAAATATGTCGAGCAGCCAGAATAGATTTATGAAATTTAGTATATGGTTGCCAATAGATTATTCTTATATAGCCGTAACAACCCTATCGGGTCACAGTCTGAAGCACAGAAAGATTTTCCTTCACTGAAGATTTTTGCGGTTGGCTTTCCAATCTCCGTCACAATCTAGTTTCTCCTTCCATAGGATGGTCATACTATAGACATGAGTGGGCCTCGAACCAACGAGCTCTTGTTTAGCGGAACAATGTGCTGTTCACTAGTCAACCGAGAACCCCAAGTTGTTCATAGTAATTTTTTGTATCCAAATATAATCAACCGAAAATTTAAATGACCAGTTCTACAGTTCTTAATATAATGATAAGAGTTTTGAACTATATACTTACGACTATGTCATGAAACTATTCTGAAAATTTCATAACTCTCCGATCCAAAACATTGAAGTTATGATACGTAGAAATGGGACAAAATGGCAAAAGTTTTCATATTTCCCTTGTCTTTCAAGCTATAGTTCTGAAATTATGCAAATACTCTCATTCCCCTATTTTCTAACGATCCCCAAATTCTATAAACACGAAAGGTTTGAAACTTTCGATGATGCTCTGCCGATTGTCTTACTTCTACCAATGTTGTCCAAGGCCATCCGAACTATCACGCATTTGGTTCTATATAGGTCCACTTTTGGGGCTGAAAGTCTTATAAGTTTTTTAGTATTTCCACCCCAACATCAAAGAGAGTATAATATCTTTGACAAACCGAATATAATAACTTCGCATCGCAAAGTTTTCAACTTTCTTAATTACTTTACCGCACCTTAATTGCTGTCCCCTCATCTCTCTCTGTCACCCTATCTCCTATCTCGGTTTTCCGATCAAAGACCCATATTAAACACCATTTGGCATTCATTTCCTTTGAATTTTCCTCCAACAATGACAATGTGGAAAATCTAAGCATTTTGATTTATTTTGCAGATAAACTTTATCGCCAACATGGCATTCATCGGGATCCGTCGCACGAGCTGCGCTCGGTTTGCTTTACGGCCCTACAAATGGCCCTGGACACAAAGAGGCCCAAGTTTATCACAATGGGACTAAATGGTCTCCACGTAAGTATGATTTCCCCCAAAATACAATGGCCGACAATGCGGCGACCCGCATTGGGTCGGGGGCAGGACGAGTCAATTATTGAACGCACCGTTTACCAGGCACAATTACGTTACGGTTAGGAAGGACCCCGGACCCCGAACCGGGGCTCTCTGACCAGATTGACAGACAATAATTGTGAAATGGGCTAGCTAATTGCCCAAGGCAGAACAATAAACTTAAACTTCCTCCGTCTGTGCCTGCCCAGCCTTCCCAGCTCTACCCTGCCCTTAGGCCTTCCTTTGCCTACCTTAGCCCCCATCCCCATCCAGACCCTCATCCACACAGATAACTGACATTCATCACGAAAGGAAATCATTTGAAAAGTTTGAGGCCAAGGTTATTGCAAACTGATTTGTCAGGGTTCGGCTGGCATTGTTATCTATTTCGGGAAACTTATACCATGCATTGAAATGAATTGGAAATGAAACATTGCTGACAGCAGCTGACAAAAGTTGTGAAATTGGACGGGATTAGTTATTTAAAGGCTGGAAATCGCTTGGAAAACTTTGAATGCTTTTGAAATTTGAGTTAAGGAAATTTGAAGCTTAGAAATTTGAGTTTTCCCAGAGCTTAAAAGAAGAAATTGTTGTGAACTGGAAAGAATTGAAAAGATAACGTATTTGAGACTATTAGAGTTAGTTAAAGCTAGAAATGAAATGGAATCGGAACATATCATAAAAAGACTAACGATAATCGGTTAGTTTTCCATAAGAAATTGTTGTGAAAACAAATGAGAGACAAGGAGAATCGAGTGGAAAGTTAAGAAAATACTGTTTGAATCAAATTGGAAACGAAACGGTCAACTAAATTCATAAAAGCCTGATAGAAACAGTTGATTTTACAATGGGTAGACTAAAAATGTATAAAAACTAGAGCTAGGTATACTATGGAATTGGTACACGCTCTCAAGATCTTGGGAAATATTTGAAATCTTCAGTTGGAAACAAAATGAAATCGAAACAGGCTTGAAAAAGCAAAGCATAAATCGTTCAATAGTAATGTTTGGAACGAAATGGAAATGGAACAAAATATCCATAAATTGATGAGGTTCGGAGGGCACTTACAAGTCATAAGACGACGAATTTTGATTGGGAACAAAATGAAACTGAAATGAAATTGGGCCTACAAAATGTTCTTCAGTTTGAAACGAAATGAAATCGAAAAACGACTAAAAAGGAAAAAACGAGAGCTTTTGTTTAATATAATAGGAACGAAATGGAAATGGAACACAGTTTTCAGAGCTTAGAAGATTGCTGAAGACTCTTCAAAGAAGAGCTTCGATAAGAACCTAGGTTTCTTAAGACGACAAATTTGAAATGGGGAGGGAACGAAATTAAACCGAAACACGCTTAAAAGAGAAAACTAGTTATATTTTGTTTATAGATTCTAAAACGAATGCACTTAAAACTGTTTAGTATAATAGAAACGAAATGGAAATGGAACATACTTTCCAGAGCTTAGGAGATTGTTGAAGACTCTTCAAAAAAGAGCTTCCATAAGAATCTATATTTCTTAAGACGACAAATTTTGAATCGGGAACAAAATGAAATCGAAACACTGAAAAAGGAAATCAGATCTATTTTGTTTATAGATTCTAAGAAGAATGCTTTTAAAACTGTTTAATAATTTAGAAACCAAATGGAAATGGAACATACTTTCCAGAGCTTAGGAGATGGTTGAAGAATTTTCAACAAAGAGCTTTGATAGGAACCTATATTTCATAAGACGACATATTTTGGATGGGGAACAAAATGAAATCGAAACACTAAAAAAAGGAAATCATATCTATTTTGTATTTATGTCGATTCTCAAAAGAACCCTGTTAAAATTGTTCTATATTTATGTTTGAAATAAACTGGAAATTGAACACATTTTCCTTAAATTGATGCAGATTTTCAACTTAACCTACAAAATGTTCTTCACTTTGAAACAAAATGAAATGGAAACACGCTTAAAAAAGGAATGCATATGTATGTTGATAGATTCTAAGAAGAAATGGAAATGGAACACACTTTTCAGAGCTTAGGAGATGGTTGAAGACTCTTCAATTAAGAGGTTACATTTCATAAGATGATCAATTTTAACTGGGGAACAAAATGAAACTGGCACACATTTCATGCCAAACCGTTCCAGCCAATACTCTACTTATATTTTCCCTGTATTTCTGCTCCACACGCAGCGCGTCATCAAGGATGAACGCTTCTACATTGGCCTCGAGCCCGAAGACGACTCGGTTTGGCTGCCATCGCAGCTGCTGCGTGCCACCAACGGCATCCTGCCGTCGACCAGCAGCGAGGACACCGTGGTGAATGTGCTGCGGCTCTTCCTGGCCATGGCCTGCTCCCCGGCCTGCACGCTGAATGGCCGATTGCTCATCGAGATCCTCTCACGCTGCGGCGAATGCTGGGAGCTCGGCTCGCGGGCCACAAAGGCGGCTTCGCTGGCCGCCGCCTCGCAGTGTCTGCGCACATTTTGCGCCTTTCTCATCGAGGAGGCGGAGGAGGTGAAGAAGACGGCGCCAGCTGGTCTAATGACGCAGACACAGGCGTCGGCTGTGTACAATGAGGTGATACCCGTGATGCAGTGGCTCTGCAGCCGCCTGGTCGAGCCCAATGTCAACAATGCTTCGCCGAATCGCAAATGCGAGAATCCCAGCTCCCTCTACCTCACCGAATGCATATTGACCCTGAGCTCGGCGTTGCCACGCAATGTGCACGCCAATCCGCACTTCACCTCGTTTCTCTGGCAAAAGTTCTGCCCCACACTGGCCGCTGCGCTGGGCTCACCCGGACGCATTAATCTGGACAAGAAATTTACCTACAAGTGAGTTGGTAGTGAGAGCTTTCGCACCTTGAAATTGTTCTAACTGGGTTGTCCTTGTTGTTTTGCCACAGAGATGCACTGCATCTGATTGAGAACGAGGCACGCGGCTTCTTTACCGGACCCGGTTTGGATGGGCCGCAGGCGCGCTGCGTCTACTTGACGGCCATACAATTGCTGCGCATTGCCGGCGCCCATGGCTCGCTGCGTCCCATGCTGGAGGCGTTGTTCCATCGCATGGTCCTGCTGCCGGCGCCACAGAATCGCACGGAGCCACTGCGTTGTGTGCGTGAGATCTTCAAGAGTCCCGAAAGGCTCATTGACTTGGCTGTCATACTCTACGTGGACAAGAATACGGCGCAAGGCTGCAGCGATGAAATGGCGCTATTCCGACTGTAAGTGGCATCTAGTTTGTTGTGCACAAGTCCATCCTATTAACCCTGCTCATCTGCATCATCTTTACAGCTTGGTGGATGCCATGGAGGAGTGCGCCTATGGTGCCAGCGCGGGCAGCGCCACCGAGGCCAGTCTGCAGGCCAGCGTGGAGTGCATGGTGGCCCTGCTGGACAGCCTGCAGGTGCTGTGCAGCGGCGAGCTAACCGAATCCATGATCAGTGACCAGATTGTCCAGGTCGTGAATGTACGTCATGAGCAGCTCAAGGATGCGGACTATTCGGGTCCTCTGACCTATCAGAGCATGGCACGTCTGCCAGCACCATATCGAGATGCCATTGTGGAGTTCCGGCAGAATGTCTTTGAGACATCGTCGGGTTCGGAGAGCGATTGTGAACAGCCGCATGAGCATGATGCCGCCTCCAATGGCTCTGGGGACACCGAAGGTCCCGAGGATGATGAGCCGAGCAGTTCCAGTGATGAAACCTCACGCGTTGAGAACCGCTGGCCCTATTCACATCTGGAGGCACCCGTCATACCCATACGCACGGACAGTGATCATGATCGTCAGCATGCCAAGGATTTTGCCAAGGCGCTGCGACAGGATCTGGTCCCAAAGCTCTTGCGTTTGCGCAGCTGCGTCGAAATCGATGAGGCTATGCAGGAGTTCGCCTCGGCCGTGTGCCAGGAGAACAGCATGAATTTCTCCGACTTTGATTACAATCTGACGGCAATCAATGCCGATGGCATCTACCTGGCCATCTACTCCTCCCTGCTGCTCAGCCTGCAGCTAATGCGCGCCGGCTACTATGATCAGCAGTCGGGCAAAGACATCCTGGTGCCCATGTCGGAGCAGCAGTTTGTCACATCCGTGCAGAATACGGGTGTTTTGGTCTATCTCTCCTCGCCCTGGCTGTGTGAGCTCTACCAAATGGTCATTGCCAGCAATGTGCTGGAGTCTATGACACGACAGCAGCTGGAGGGGAATGGACCACGTTGTGCGCTCGTCGATATGCTCTGCGATGCCGGTGGCTTGGCCAGCACACAGATGCTCTCGGAATGGCAACGACTACAGACGGCCACAGTAAAGCACAACGATGATGAACAGCACGAGAAGCGTCGGGAGGCAGCCAAGAAATTGTGCCGTCGCCTGCTCACCTGCTGCTGGGATTCCATGGTCATTGTGCTAAGCTCTGGCCTAGGTGATTTACAGAGCACCGCGTCCAACAAACTGATGGCTTTGTCCAAGCGCACGCTGCGCGTCAAGACCAAGTCGAATAAGTCCAATGGAGAGGCACTCTATGCCATGTGCTTGGATGGCCTCCATTCGGTAAGCTCAACCTTCAATCCTCCAGCTTGTACCTTCCTCTAACTGTCTCCTCTGTCCACAGGCCGCCACTTTGAGCAACAGCCTCAATTTGCAGCATTTGGCTGGCAAAATCTTGAATCTTTTGGCCTCCAATGTCTGTCAGACCAGCGGTCCACGTCTCTCCGCCAGCCAGGCCATGTCTATGGATGTGGTGCTCACCGGTGGCCTCAACCTGGGCAGCTACAGCGCCGACTGCTGGCAGAGCATCTTTGCCGTCTGCCGTCATGTCAGCCAATTGGAACATGAAATCTTCAGCATGCAAAACCCATCGATAGCCGCCTCACCCGGCAGCAGTCGTCGGGATTTGGAGACGGGCGAGAAGCTCAGCAATGGCCATGCACACGACAAGCTCAATCTATCCTCCATACCCATTGATGACGATGAAACCTGGTGAGTTGTTGCATTGCCTTGCCCAGACTATGCCTCTCAAGCGTTTTTTTACCCACAGCGTCGATGTCTATAGCTTTCTGCAGGCACCACTACAGAGTCCCAATACGAACATTACCTCCATACTGAAGGTATATTCCGGCACCAATGAAACGGTGCTGCTCAGCCAGACGGACACCTCCAAGGTGTTATGTGCTCTGTCCCACCAGGCCGAGAATCTGTTCAGCGATGCGGCGGAACGCCTTAGTCTGCCTTCGTTGTGTCAATTCCTGAAACATTTGTGTCGCGCCTCGCGTGATCAGCTCTACAAGAGTCAGGTGGCACGCAAGGGCGGCGGCACACGCATCTGGTGGCCCAGCAAAGGCTGGAAGAAGCTGGACTCCTTGCCCATGTCCTTGCTGCTACATCGCATTGGCGATGTTACTCTTAAGGTATTCCGCAGCTCCCGACCGCTGTTGCATGTGCTCAAGGTTTGGGCCATTACAGGACCACATTTAATGGATGTAAGTGTAGAGGTTTTGGGATGCAAATGCCGATTAATATATTGCTCTCTTTCAGGCCGCCTGTCATCGGGATAGAATGATCTCGAAACGTGCCATCGAGTATATCCACGACATAATCACAGCTCTGCTAGTGGAGCAATCGGAACTGCCCTATTTTCACTTCAATGAGGCGCTGCTCAAGCCGTTCGAGAATCTGCTTAGCATGGACACCTGCGATGTGGATGTTCAGGATCAAATTGTTGCCTGTCTCTACGAGATTGTCGAGGCACATCGCACGGAAATACGTTCCGGTTGGCGTCCGCTTTTCGGCACCTTGCGTAATGCCCGCAGCCGCATGCTGAACATGAGCAACATTATCGATATCTTTCGGGTGTTCCTTGATTCGGATAATACGCTGGTCTTTGCCAATGCTGGACTCGATTGTATACTCTGTCTTTTATCCTATCTGGAGATCTCGGGCGGCGGAAGTGGCGGCGGAGGCGGCGGTAGCTCCAATAATAATGCCAACAACGAGGACAACGATAATGCATTCCGACCCACAGATTTTCTGCATGAAACGTTGAGATTCCTCGAGCGTTGCTGCAGCATTTTGGGCTTTATGTACAGCATGCCCAAGTGTCCGAATTTCCATTCGACCTACAAGATCAAGGGCATCTCCTATACGCATATCATAGACGCCAACATACCCAGCTCCATGGAGAACTTCACCTACTTTGGCAACGATTATCTGCAGACCAAGAACGAACAGTATATGATCTCGTATCGTTCGCTGCACATTGATAAGGATACGATTGTGAAGATTGACGAAATGGACAAGCCATCGGGTGTATTAAAGGTCTGGTTCTTGCTGCTGGATGGGCTAACCAATTCCCTCATCGTCTGCCCCTACACACATCAGGCGCCCATTTTGCAAACCATTTTCAAGCTCTTCAAGAACCTCTTGAGCACGCCTGGCATAGATTTTGGGTTCTATTGCATCAATCATCTGCTGATACCCATGATACAGGATTGGCTACGTTATATCAATAAAACCGGCGCCACCTGGCAGCTCATCGAGAAGAACTTCAAGCACTGTTGCTGCATGACCACCGATCTGACGGTGGAATTCATTGAGAAATCTGTGCCGGAACAGCGTCGCATGGTGGCGCACACCAAGACGCGTCTAGCACAGATTGTGCATCCCACGGCTGATAATTTGGCCTATTCCAAGTTGAAATTCGTCACGGAGCAGTTGCCGCAGTCGGAACGCAATTGCGACAGCAGCTGCAGCAGCAGCTCCGCCAGCGCCAGTGATGAGCACCACAATGCTAATGCCAATGCCAATGCCAATGCCAATGCCAATGCCAATGCCAATGCCAATGAGCATGCCAATAATGCGCATATCAATGCCAACGCCAATGCTAATGCGAATCCTCTCATGGAAGCTTCACCCACAAAGATCTCCAGCTCCGCCACTTTGGCCTTGAAGCAGCTGCTGTTGGTCTTGATTGAATGCGCCGCACAGTCGCAGGAATCCATTGCACGGATCTCGGTGTCCTGCTTGAAACATGTCATACTCTCCACTGGCATGTTGTTCAATGAATCCCAATGGATGATTGCCTGCTCGGCCATACATCGCGCCTGCACGGTGACCATTGCGCCACTGCGTCAACTCTCCTTTGCCTTCCATGAGAAATCCAATAGCTTCTATGGCGATTGCGCCAATGTCAAGGTGGCTGCCCGTCGCGACAGCACACTGGAGGAACTGTCACGCATCTATGCTTTGGCCCAGCAGGTGTTTCTATCGGATAATCAACGTGAACCGCAGTCCACGCAGAGTCAAACGGGACAGGCTGCGGCAGGAGGCAGCAATCCCTCGAACAGCTCCTGCAACAAGGCCACCGCTCAGCTCTCCGATGATCGCAGCTATTCCTTCCTGCTCTATCCGCTAAACAATGGCTTCAATTCCAATCTGGATAACTTTGTCATACGCATTCCTTTCAAGAATCTTGTTGTGGGTCTGTTGGCCAACCAAATGCTGCTGCAGCTGGTGGCCAAGTTGCTTCTCTCGCGGCTCAAATGTGTGCCACAAGCCGTCTCCACCTGCATCTTTGACAATTATGCTGCAAGCGCCGCCACGCCCAGCCATGATTATGATCTGGACTTTCGCTCCAAGGAGATTCTGCTGCGTTGTGTTAAACAGTATCTCATGTCGGCGCTGGAATTCGACTCCCGTCCGGGCCTGAAATTCCTCATGCAGAAGGTGTCCAACATTGAGTATGCAGCCAATTTGTACAAGCAAATGACCTCGTCCTGGATGATCTACTACATAGCCCTGGTGGACTCACATTTGAATGATATTGTGGTCTACAATTTGGGTGCGGAGGATCTGAACTTTATACTCGAATCCTGCTCCCGCTTGAACACCACCAGCGTCAAGAAGAAGGAGAACTTTGTGCGCTACTTGTTCTGCCTGCAGGATGCCTGGAATCTGGTCTGTGAGCTCTACTTGAGCAACTCGGCGCTCCACGACATCGAGAATGGCAAGCTGCGGCATCAGCAGCAGCAGCTGCAGCAGCAGCAGCAACTCCAACTGCAGCAGCAGCAGCAACAGAAGCTGCCACCGTTGCCCCATCAGACCAGCAAATCCCTGTGCAGCGCCCTCAATGGCAATGGCAATGCTGAGGCCTTGCCGGATGCAGCCAACGAATCCTGCAATGCTTCCATCGGTTCGCCCAGTCGTTGTGTCCAACTGGAGCAGGAGGAGAATGTCACCATGACCACATTGATCAGCGAATTCCAGCCGAAATGCCGCAACAATCCCTTCGATACCAATCGCCAGGCCAGCAAAACGGAAGCGGAAACCATTTCGCCGGAAATCGAACAACAACGCGCCACAAGCATCCTCAAGGATTCCAACTATAAACGCGCCGCCCTGGCACAACTTGTGGTCGCCTCCATGGAACTGCTGCGCTCGCTGCCGCCGGAGGCCGAGGAGAACCTAAAGCTGCTGATGACACCGACCATCCGGGAGGCCTTCCGTCTCGTCCAGCTGCAGGGCAATGAGCTAAAGGTTAACCAATTTTAGGCAATGCTTGTTGAGTTTTATTTTGATCTGTAGGCCACGCCCTACACTCCCTCTATGTGTATCTCGCTCTAACTCTAACTCTATCACTCTCTCTCGTATCTATCGCTGTCGCTGTTTCTCTCTCTATCTCTCTCTCTCTCTCTCACGCCCTAATCAGACTAAGACTATGAATGGAATGTCTCATGGTAAAAATCCCCAAAAGAAAACAAAGAATTTCTTGTTTTTTTTTATCTTTTTTTATAAGCAGCTTTATTTTAATCGGTTTCTTCTGTAGCTTTTCTTCAGGCTACGTTTATATCGCACGCTCTCTATCTATCTCTTTCACACACACACACACACACACACACACACACACACACACACACTCTATACACTCAAACTGTCTCTATAAGTCAGTCAACCCACTCGGCTATACCTAAACTACACTCTCCAAGATCTCTTTATACAAGGTGTTAACTAGTCTTTTCATCCAAACTTATTGTCAACGCCAGGCGTAATATGCTTTGACGATACTACTATACTACGATATAGTATCGATAACAAAATCAATAGTTTTGAAGATTCTATCAAATTTTTCAATATTAAATTTTTCTATTCTATTCTGTTTCACTTTAAGGCTGTTCTTCTGTCCTAAATTCAACCTTCAGCTCTATTTCTTCTATAGATTCTCTAAAATTTTGCTTACACTATGTGCGAAATTCAGAAAGTTTTCTAGCTTGTAAAGTATTTTAGTTTAAAGCAAACTATTCTTTAGAATCTTTAGATAACTATCAATCTATTTTGAAAAAAAAATGTGAAATTTTTCGGAAATTTTTTACAAATTCCGAATATTTGTTTACCTTCGACTAACTTTCGATTCAAATTAGGAAGATACACCAAATTTGATAGTAGAATTTCCTGAAATTCATCTAGTTTTTAAAGAATTTTATTTCAAACTAAACGATTCTTTAGGATCTTTTGGTTGCGTTATCTATTTTGAAAAAAAAATCAAATTTTTTGGGAAATTTTTTCCAAATTCCGAAGATTTATATACTGTCCACTGACTAATATTATGATTCAAATTAGAAGGTCTTCTGACAAGGGTATTCCGATTATTCAACAGATGGAGCTGTTTTTTTAGAGAAAAAAATAAGTGCTTTCTCAGTAAGAAATGATCAAATTTAATATGAGACAAAAGTTTTCAAATTTGATGTATAAGTAGGGTAAGCAATTCTTCCAAATTCTTTCCAAATCACCAAATTTCATATTAAGGATAAACAAATCTTACAAATCAAATGAATTTTCTATGGCATATTAGAAAGACTCTTTCAAACATATGTATTTTTTCCAACGAATATGGAAATTCATCCAATATTTCGACACATTTAAGAGAACTAAGTTTTTAAATTTTTTAATTTCGTACAAATTTAGGAGGCAACACTCGCCAGCCCAGTTTATTTTACTATTTCCCAACTACACCTTGTATAACTAGGTTAAATCCAAAATTTTGAAACCCCCAAAGTCCCCAACGTGCTAACTGCTAACCTATTGTCCTGTCTACCAACTGTTAACCCCACTTGGCCCCACTTAACCCCACACAGGCACACAGCAGGCAAACCATTTCAAAGTAAAAGCTCAACATGTCAGCACAAAGTAAAAACTGAACGAAAGTACAACTTGACGAAAGCTGCATTTGAAAAAGAACGAAACCGAAGAAGCAGAATCAGAATCAGACAGAAGTTTGTAGTGAACAAGCATAGATTTAGCCATAGTAAAAACCAGATGAAAGTTGAAGAAAAGATATAGATGATGAATGATGAAGATATAGAAGAAGAATCTGAAGAAGCAGCGTTAACAACGTAGTCCTGTACATTGTAACTAATTAGCGAAAAATCCTCTAGAGATTGCAAAAAAAAAAAAACAAAAAGAAAAATACGAAACAAAAAAGTAATTGAAAACCAGCAAAAATTCCCATAGCACTTGCCCCATTGATTCCATACTAGTCATATTATATTATTATATAATAACAATATAATCTATATAGCTCTATCCTTCTCTTTAAAGCTCTTTCGCTCTCTAAAAACTCTCTCTCTAAATCTTTCTGTCTTTTGTGCACTTTCAATTTGCTGTAAAATTCTAGTTCTATTTTTCCTTAACTTAAAAACAAAAAACTTTGTACTAAATAAGATATAATCTATATATATGT
>JBANCY010000812.1:8443-19442 GCA_037040045.1 Phorticella flavipennis | reverse complement strand
GCAAAAAGCCTTGCCAGAGGAAGATGCTTCAGGTTGTGACCCGATAGGGTTGTTATAGCCACATAATAATAATAATAAATCTTGAAAGTATGTGAACTTTCAGTCAGATGGACATGACTGTATCGATTTCTTTTATGCTTCTTCTGGGGGTCTATGACATTTCCTTCAATTCATTACATAGTTTGGGACAAAGTGAACATACTTTTTTCTTCGAAAAGAGTATAAAAAAGGGGGAAACCCAGGAGAGGTATTAAGCCTAAGTCCATGATAAGAAATATATATGTTTTACGGGCTGGCTGTTTTCTCCAACTTATAAATAGTTTCCCCCCACCCTATTTTTAACCCATTTCAAATGGGTGCGGGGGAACAATGTTAAATCAAGGAAACTGTGGAAAGTTCTAAACGACACAAGTTGGTCTCCTTCCGCCTCCGGGGATTTAATTGCATTGCATCGGCCATTGTCGGACGACCTCGGGGGCTTCTGCTGGCATTCAGTTAAGCTTCGGTTCCGCGCGTCTAATTGATATATCGCGTATGGGGGCTACCGCGAGACGCAAATAGAACCCGTTGGCTATGGCGTCGGCGCTGGCGCTGGTGTTTCCCCCCGGTTGTGGTTGTGCCAATGTCTGCGGTTGGGCCAGTGGCAGCTGGACATGGCCCGGGATTTGTAGGCGTAATTAAGCTGGCGCTACGAGCGCCGACGGTCCTCTTGTTGCCTGTTGCCTGTTGCCGGTTGCCTGTCCAAAACTGCCATCAATCAGCCTCGCCGGGCTGCAGTGCATCGCATGTCCCCCATTGTTCCTTGGCATGAAATCATAATTGGCGGCAGCTGTTGCACACGATTGTGGCAGGCGCATTTTATAGCCTGCGGCGGGACATAATTAGTCCGTATTTCCAGGCAGATTTGAGCTTTTGTTAACTTGCCACCGTCTCCGGGGAGGATGGTCCTCCTTGGTCCGCGATACTCACTTGTTTTTGGCAGTAAACCAATCTCTTCTAGCTATCCGAAGTTGCAACGGCTTGGACTATGTATGCATCTTTTGGTGGAGGACAAAACCAATCGGTCCGTCCGTCCTTCCGACTGTCTGTCCATCTGTCCGACTCTATGTTGGTAAACTCTTCCCTCTGTTTTTGAGCTATCCTAATGAAACTTGGCACATAGCCTTCTTTTGTTATGCGTCAGCACGGAACCAGTCGGATCGGACCACTATATCATAAAGCTGTCATATAACCATAATACGGATTTGCCCATATTCCCCATGTTTTCCAACGTCTTCGACTGAAAGTTCACATACTCCCAAGATTCGTTATTATTCACCGCTCCACCAAATTTCATAAGGATCGGACTGATATATCATATAGCTGCCATATAACCAAATGTCGGTTTTGCCCATATTTCACATGTTTTCAAACGTATTTGATTGAAAGTCCTTTCACCTCTAAGATTTTTTATAAAATGAGTATGAAATCTTTGGCGCGCCGAAAATAATCCATCGTCTATATTATTATATGGTCATAACAACCCTATCGGCTCTAAACCTGAAGCACTTTTTCCTTTATTTCTGCTTCCTTCACTGAAGAATTTTTAGCAAAAACGCTTCTCTACAGATCGAACTTATTATTATTATTATATGGCCACAACAACCCATTTGGGTCAAAACCTGAAGCTCTATTTTCCTCTGTTTCTGCTTCCTTCACTGAAGAACATTTTTATATGGGTGGATTTCAAATCCTACGGCACAACTTAGTTTTTCTAGGAGGATAATGCCTAACGACCTAAGCGGGACTCGAACCTCGCACCTCTTGTTTGGCGGATCAGTGCGCTATCCACTGGGCCACCGAGGCCCCAGATCGAACTTAATAAATTTAATAAGCTATGACACTTACAGGGTATATCATAGTCCAGCTCTCGCGACGTAGTGCTTTGATTATTTTTAAAGTTCTCCCCGGCCTACCTGCTGAGCCTGCTGAGCTCTGTGTCCTGCCCGACTCCTGGCTGACTCCTGCCTTAGGCTGACCAATGGATCGTAAATCGAATATCCTGTAGGGAAAGTGCCCCGGTTGGAGCCAACGTCCTTGGCATCCTGACATGCTTGTGACGCCCGATGTGCTGCCCCAGCAATGCGGCATCGGCTCATTTATTTGATTTGCTTCGTTTTTGCTCATTAAGAAGCTTCGCTTTTCTTTCTATTTTCCCTTTTCCATTTTCTATATTCTATATTCGATTTTCTTCTTCTTCTTTTCGCCTTTGATTTTCCGCATTATCCTGCTGCTGCTGCTGCCCCTGGCGCCTTGAAGCGAGCGTTAATTATTTTGCAATTACCCGACTGACTGAGCAGACGCAGGTCGGATTGCCCACACGACAGGAGGGCAGACAGGCAGGCAGGCGGGGGGTCAGACAGGAGGACAGACAGGCGGACAGATAGGCAGACAGATAGACCGATAGGGGGACAGACAGGCGGATAGGCAGCTGCAACACGAGGCACGAAACACGAGTTATGTGCTAATTGGCAAAACGCGAAATCGGTTTAGAGGACATCGGGATTGACATGAGGCGAGCGGGTTAACAGGATGTCTTAGGATAGAATGGATAAAGGAAGAACTTGAGATGGGAAGATGTAGACTAAAGAATAGGTTAGAAAAAAAGGCAAGAAAGTATGTAGTTCTCAGCATGAAGAAAGCATAGTAATATGTTATCCCCAAAGACTTAGTCACGAAGTTATCCCATTCAGAAGGTCTGAGTAAACTTTGAATAAGATCGCTTAAATAGTTTTCTGAGAAATAGTTATTGGTTTGTTATGTTGGTACACTTTTCGTGAACATCTGTCCCAAATTTCAAGTGTATAGCATTATTTGTTTGGTTGTGAGAAGCGTAAATTGTTATAAGTGTTTTGTGTGCTCGGCGATTTTTTGCTATCGAAACAATCTCCGTTCTTTCATTATGATAACCATAATAACCCTTTCGGGTCAGAACCAGAAGCCTTATTTTCCTCTATTTCTGCCCCTAGGCCCCCTAGGATCTTTCATAGGACTCTTTATTTTTGGGAACAAGGAAAAGTCAGAAGGATTCACGTACCTATCGTATGTAGTCTGACGGGTCGTTCTCCCAAAGGTTCTTTCACCTAAACTTTCATGCCGATTGTTTTGAAATTTTCAGAAAATACTCAAGATATTTCAAAACCTAGTGCCATAGATGAGGATTCGATATGTGCTTCCTGAAGGCGCGATAGATCAGCAGAGTGAAGCGTAGCCATAGGTTGAACCTTTTGTCAACGAGTTAGAGATGATTAAGATGTCTTCTTTTGATTAAAAAGAAGTTGGGGAAGGAGTAGATATTGGAAGTTATAATTTTCTATAGGTTGGCTCGACTGAGAGTGCTCCAGATGGCACAGGTTGATAAGGACTGTAGACCAATTTCGCCATCGAGTTCCAAGACTTTATAAAGTTGTTATTTTATGAAAAGGAAAGGAAGGACGGTAGTAAGTTCGACTGGCAGTGCCCCAGGTGGGGATTACAAAGCTTCTTGGAGTAGTAGACGAGCCAAAGATGCGCTTACAAACATCATTTGGATCCTTTATATGGGCATAGATGGACTTGGACTGCCTTAGGCTGGACCAAACTCTTCAAGCAGCGCGAGTTGTTTTCTTTTCATTGAGAAGTTGAGGATACTGTTTGACTGGCAATACCCCAGATCAGGATTCCACAGCTCATTTAAAGCTCCTTCGATTAGTAACCTTACGCCAAAGTGCGTTTTCAAGCTATTCTTAAGGTGGAGTAGTGGGTTCGAGTTGAAGTTGACCAGTTGGGTATGCCATATATGCATATGGACTTCAGTTTAGGGTGCACCTTATGTCCAATGAGCCAGATTTGAGTAGCTGGAGAGCCCAGCTTTAAGCTTTCATCAAGTGGCAACCCCGCCGATGGTTATGGAAGAGGAGAGACCTCCTCCACCTAGACATATTTGCACTGCAGACGGATGTGCCGACATCCGCCAACGCCAACGCCAACACGTATATAAACATCCTGAAAGGAACAATTCGTCTTAAAACTTTTGTTAGCTTTATGGGATCCTTAATCCGGCTGAACAATTTGGCTTTGCCGTTTCAAGCCAAAAAGGCTCTTTAAATAGCGGTTTTGTTTAATTTATATCAATTAGCAAACACGCCAACCGCGGCGCTTTTCCGGCTTTTCCGGCTTTGCCCGGTCAACTGGCCACCTGGCCGCAAATTCCATTTACACTTGAAAGGCGATATGGAGTTTTGAGAAGTTGGGAAACAAAAGCAACTCGACTAAATTATGGACAAATGGTTGTATTTAGTCTTGGGGTATGGGATTTCTGTACAGGATTGTACGGGAATATATTATATAATATAAAGATTATGCGGTTGTTGTTGTTATTCTTCATATAAAATAGTTGAATGTCTTGAAGAGTCCAAAAAGCTCTGGGATTCGGTTGGCAACCTCCTGGGAGGAGTTCAGTTGCTTGGTTGGCATCGGGGCAAGGGTACGGCCCAGGTTGTTGTCTTCTGTGTGGTTGTTGTTGCTGTTGCTGTTACGGTTGTTGTTGCTACCACGGTTGTTGTGGTTGTAGTTGTCGTTGTTGTTGTCTTCGAGGTGATCTCCCGCTCCCGCTGGGCGCGCAGCGCATCATCGTAGAGTTCGGCAAACAGACGCTTCTCCTGATCGCTCAGTGTCAGCATTAGGGTATCATCGAGCCCATCAGAGTCCACCTCGTAACACTCCACATACTCGGAGACCACCTCGGATGTGGCTTCAACATGTGGCTGCATCGCTGTGTTGGCATATTAATTCAACGACTTGTTCTGGGTTCTACGGGGAGCGTGCTCCCTGCGATAGGGTTCGGGGTACTACCCGATACATACCTGTTCCGGAAACCTGATGCTGGCGCTGGCGCTGCTGTTGTGGATTCATTTGATGTACAATTTTTTTCAAGGATTGCGTTGAGCTTGTTGTTGTTGTTGTTGTTGATTTCACCGCAACTTTCTGATAATTTTTTTTTTAATATTTTTTTTTTTTGGGATTCAAAAAAACAAAATTAAAAGTTTTTACTTACTTTTAGCTTATTTTCGCTGGTCGCTTTGATGCTGCGTTTCAATTTCATTTCAATGATTTTGCTCGGAAAATTCTGAAATTGTTCCTCCTTCCTGTCTATATTTGTTTCTCCCTTGTGGAAAAACCTTTGGCTAATGCTGGGCTAGACGTCGCCTACTGAGCTCGGGCAGGTCAAAAGTTCTTTGGGCCCTTCCGAAATTAGTTATCGTCGTCGGAAATCGATTTAAATTTGATATGACACGTTGCGCAACGCCAACGTTGACCGCAATTAATTTCAAATTCCGGGCAAACAAATTAGAAAACTTCTGTCAAAAGTCCCCCCTTTTTTTTTAGCATATTTATCTTTTGAAACTGACCCCAAGGAAAAAGTTAAAAGTTTCGCAGTTCATTGGGTGTCACAGCATGTTTTCCTTTTATAAATAACTTCTTTCGATTCTTTCGAATTCGATTTTGGTTGCGGTTTCACACTCGGTTTTGGCCAATTTATTTGGCCGCAAAACTTTGATTGACAGGTTTGTGGCTTTGCGGCAGTTCTACTTGAGTGCAAATTTTCATGGCGAATTTCTAAGAATACGCAAATCGATTTCAAATCCTGATCCCAAAGTCAAAAACAAAGTAAACTTTTCATTTCAACTTTATTTGAAGTTTGCTTTGAGCTAATGTCAAAGGCAGCAAAAATGGGAGAGGAATTTGTTGCTCTTTTCAATGCTAAGAACTACCGATTCCAGGGTATTTAAACCTTAAAGATATGCCTAACGTAACACTCAAATATTATCAACCTCCCATCTATGTAGAGTCGCAGCTGGAGGAGAAAAAGCAGACGTTAAGCAATGTTTTGTAAATGACAAAGCATACTTTTAGTTATAAGACAGTTAGATGATATAGTGATCTGATCCATTCTCATCTGAAATTTAACAAAGCTATAGATAATAAAAAACCTTTAGCGTATGTCAAATTTAACAACAATAACTTCAAAAACATGGCAAATATGGGCAAAACCGACTTTTAGTTATATGGCAGCTATATGATATAATAGTCCGATCCTAATGAAATTTGATATAGCGATAGGTAACAACGAAATTGAAGTTTCTGTTTAAATATTAAATGCAATATCATGAAAAACATGGGATACATGGGCATAACCTACTTTTAGTTATATGATATATGCCTGAATAATGGTCCGATCTTATTGAAATTTGATATAGCGATAGGTAACAAGGAAATTGAAGTTTCTGTTTAAATATTAAATGCATTATCATGAAAATCATGGAAAATATGGGAAAAATCGACATTATTATCATTTTAGCCTGAAGTTTGACTATTTGTCTTTATTTCTGCTTCCTTTACTAAAGATCTTGTAATTACGAGGGTGGATTTCAAATTCTACGTCATAACCAAGTTTTTCTAGGAGAGTCATGTGGGAGTCGAACCCACACCTCTTGCCACTGAGGCCCCTAACATATGATATTACTATTATGATATTGATATGATATTACTATTCACCCGGGTCCGACAAAAAAAGACTCTTTGCCAAGTTTCATTATCTTTCTGAACATTATTTCTGTTATTATGGGTGTAAAAAGGATATATAAATACAGTCGTACTTCTCTTTAGTGAACTTCTATACAATGAAGCTCTCTCTATTATAAATTGATTTCAAATTTTTTCGTTCTGATTTCATTCTATATAAATATAATTTCTGTATAATGAAGTTTCTATATAATGAAGTGATTTTTTGGTCCCGTGAAGATTCATTATAGGGAAGATCGACTGTATATGTATAATAGTTCAAATTGGAAAACTTTCACCCAGTCAATAGACCAATACCACCTGTAGCAGTACTCAAAGTACCGATATGATATGGTGGTTATCTGAAGATAACTCAAGTAGGTCTCAGGGTTTAGTACAACTGTTGGACAGATGGATGGTTGGACAGTTATATAGATGAACATAGTCCATTCTGTAAGTATCTTTTGGCATTCCACAACGCTTTCCTCATGATTTTCTTCAAAAACTCTCAGAATTAGGCTTTAATTTGTAGTAAAATCCTTTGGAAAAACTTCAGGAAAATGCAGTTTTCGGCTTTAGTTTAGAAATCCCCCACTTAACTCTTCATTCTGGGCGATAAATATTCATAAGCCGCCGACGACACTAATGTCAACAAGCTAATTTTCATCTCGGAGCAAAACTGAAAAAAAACCGGGAAATTTATTATAACACATGCGAGATGAGCTGACAAAGTTGTTGTTGTTCTTGCATAATTTCGGAGCAATTTTTGCTCCGAGCATAATTATAATTGACGAGCAGCCGTCCCCCTCCATGGGTCGCAAGGGGGACGAGCAGGCAGGGGAACTGGGGAAAATGGGAAAAAGGGTAATTGTGTTGGGACACGCGATTCAAGTTACCTCAAAGCCCCCAAAATGAGCAGAGCAAATGGGCGGAACCCAGGGGGCGTGGGGGCAAGCTGAGGGGCGTGTATATGCAGCATATGTGGAAAATAATCAAGTGTCTATTAGGGACAGAGGGGGGTGGGGAGGGTCAGGGAGAGAGGAAGGGTATTTCACACAATTGGAGGTTATGTAGCAGATGTCAAATTAAATCATTGGGTTCTTAATAATTCACTTGATAGCGGCATTAGTTTTTAATCAAAAATGATTGATAGAACTTCAGAAAAGGAAAAAAAAAACATTTTGAGTGTTTTCTCAAAGAATTTTCAAATTACAGGGGGAATGCCTTTACTTCAAATCCAAAAAATTTCAAAAAAAAAGAATATTTTTCATAAAATGAAGAAGATTTGAATGAGCATCAATTTAGAATCAGAAGCCATGAACAAAATGGTATAACAAGTCAAAATCGGTGCAGTTTTGGCCGAGTTATGAGCTTTTGAAATATGCCCTATTGGGACATTATTTATTTTACATCTTAAAATTTTACTCGATTTCAGGTCGATTTTTGGGTGAAAAATGAAACTAATCTGGAGAAGTTTTAAAACAGTTTTTTATACTAATTTTGATCACAGAAATGGAAAAAAGCTAAGATTTTGATTTTTTATTTTTCAAAAATTTTTCAAAACACAAGGGGGACCCTTACCTGAAAGTTCAAAAAATTTAAAAATAAAAATAAATTTTTTTTTTACGAAATGATGAAAATTTAAACGAGGAACGAATTGGAATCAAAAAGCATGAGCGAAATGGTATAACAAGTCAGAATCGGGTCAGTTTTAGCTGAGTTATGATAGATTGAAATATGTCCCCATACGACTTTTTTCACTTTACATGTTCAAATTTTAGTCGATTTCAGACCGATTTTTGGGTCCAAAATGAAACTCATTCGCGGAAGTTTTAAAATACTTTTTTATGCTAATTTTGATCACAGAAATGGAAAACAATTGAAATTTTGGGTTTTTAGATTTCAAATTTTTTTCAAAACACAAGGGGGACCCTTACCTCAAAATCCAAAAAAATTTGGAAAATTTTCTTTTTCGGAAATTGACTAAAATTTGAAAGTAAATCGATTTTGATTCGAAAATCATGAGCAAAATGGTATAACACGTCAAAATCGGTGCAGTTTTGGTCAAGATATGATAGATTGAAATTAGCCCCTATACGAAATTTTTTACTTGACATGTATAACTTTACTCGTTTTCAGGCCGATTTTTGTTTGAAAAATTAAAGTTTTAAAGTTGTTTTTTATGCTAATTTTGATCACAGAAACGGAAAAGAATTGAAATTTTGAGTTTTTATTTTTGAAAATTTTTTCAAAACAAAGGGGGGACCCTTACCACAAAGTCGAAAAAATTTCAAAAAATTTTTTTTTACAAAATAAACTAAAATTTAATAGAGAACGAGTAAGATTCAAAAACCATGAACAAAATGGTATAATAAGTCAAAATCGGTAAAGTTTTGACTGAGTTATGAAAATTTGAAATATGCCCCCGAGAAATTTTCCACTTTACAAGCTAAAATTTTACTCGATTTCAGCCCGATTTTGAGGATATAACCATTAGCTTTTGTTCCCACCTAAAGACGAAATGCCAAAGGGCGTTGAAATGCTCAATCAGCTAACGAAATAACGATATTACATTCTTAACATTCTCTTGTTGCTTAGGGGAATACCGCATATGCCACAGGCTCTCGCTCATATTGCAACATGCCGCATGCCACATGCAACACCTTTGCCCAAATTACAACCACAACAGTCGTCCGCTTCAATTCAGTTGACCAAAATTCAAAAATTACCCAAATTCGCACAAGTTTCACAAGTTTGCACAGAAATTTTCCCAATTTCCCTTGGCATTCAAAAATTGTCGGGAAAAAATGATGAAAATGTTTCCAGTTGCCGTTGGAAAATTCCGAGCCCGTTACTTTTGTGCACCGTGGATTACGGGCAGGAGCAAAAGGATAGCTATGACTTTGGGAAAATATAACTGAAACACTTTTTGTTGGACTGAAAAATATCCTGTAAAAGTATAAATTTAGATATTTTAGAACAAATTTTGAGTTCTAAAGTTGGATGGGCCTTAAGTTAGACCTCCTGCCTGGCTAAGAGTTCTCAAGTTTTGGAATTTCATATATTATATTCATATATGTATATCAGTTTTACATACCCAACATCTATAGAGTTTTGCAAAAAAACAATAAATCGACTAGACCTTCGACTTCCGTCCGTCCGCTAATCTTTTTTTTTGCCGGATCTGGACAGATAATAGTACCATATGACAAATAATAGTACCATGTACAACTAAACATCGGTGTTACCCATATTTTCGATATTTCTAAAGCTATTACATTTAAATTTGACATAAACTTAATGTTCTTTATTATCTATCGCAATACCAAATTTCAGAAAAATCGAAGTTTTCATTATATAGCTGTCATGTAACTAAAAGCCGATTTTACTTATATTTTATACTTAAGATTCATTTTATTTAGCGCTATGCCAAATTTAAAAAGGGTCGGACTACCTGTATTATATGCCTTCCATAGATCAAAAATTCAGTATTGCCCTTATTTATCATGTTTCTCGAGCTATACAATTGAAATTTAACAGACACCTAACTTTCTCTATTGCCTAGCGCTATACCAAATTTCAGAACGATCGAATTGTTTTTTTATAAAGCTGTCATATAACTAATTGCCCTTTTTACCCATATTAACTACGGTTTTCAAACAATTGCACTTAAATCTTTTATATACCATACTTAAGTTTAATTGATATGCATCCATTTACCTAATATCAAAAACATTGGAGGATTCGATCATATAGTTGTCATCTATATTTCAATTTTATCCCATGTTTTTTAAGCTATTGTACTCCAACACATCACACACTCTTAAATATTTTTATTATCTATCGACTAACCAAATTTCAATATGATCGTATCATATTTTCATATACGGGTCTTACCACAAAATGTCGGTTTCGCATATATTTCCCATGTTTTCCAAGCTGTTTGATTAAAAATTCACAAATATTTAAGTTTCTCTACTGTTTATACATGCACTAAATTTGAAATGGATCGTACAACTATAACTATATAACTGTCATGTAACTATATATAGACATATATGTCGATCAACAATATCAATTCTTATATATAAAATGTTTCTATCTTATATATATGGAAAAGCTACGAAAATAGTCTGAAATCTTTAGCAAGCGTTTTGATTCTTTTTCACTTTTTACAGGGTATAGAAAAGCTGCAAAAATAGTCTAAAATCTTTAGCAAGCGTTTTGATTCTTTTTCACTTTTTACAGGGTATAGAAAAGCTACGAAAAAAGTCTGGAATCTTAAGCAAGGCTTTTGATTCTCTTTCACTTTTTACAGGGTATAGAAAAGCTACGAAAAAAGTCTGAAATCTTTAGCAAGCGTTTTGATTCTTTTTCACTTTTTACAGGGTATAGAAAAGCTGCAAAAATAGTCTAA
>JBANCY010000811.1:0-19472 GCA_037040045.1 Phorticella flavipennis | reverse complement strand
ACGGACGGACGGACAGACAGACGGACAGGGCTAAATCGACTCCGCTATTGATCCTGATCAAGAATATATATACTTTAGTTGTCTAAAAAATCAATATATCGATAGTTATTGTCGATAACAATAATCAGTTATAAGCTTAACCTATTACAGGGTATATGCTAGTCGAAATCAGCTTTTTGTCACGCTTTACGTTTGGCCATTTGTCACGTGCGCACGGCCCCCCGATCCCAAAAACCCGAGCATGCTCGATCGTATGGGGCAGTGGGGGATCGTCGTGTGCCCATTTCGGAACCGCATCGCTGACGTTCCAATGGCAATTTCTGCTCCTAATGAGACGGTTTTTATGGGCTCATCAAATCCATTTTTGTAGAACAATTAAAAACATAAAATTAACAGTAATATACAGTAAATTGGCAATTGTTATCGATAACATCATCATATTAGTCACAGAAACACACACATATACAAAACCGCAGACTTCATATTTTCAAGCAACACCAACAACAACTACAACAACAATAATCATAAGAACTATATTGAATATAGAACCGGAACAATTTGAAACATCACAACAAAAAAATATATGCAAAAAATAATAATAATAACAATAATAATATAGTATAGAAATGATTTTTTTATGCGATTTGGTTGAGTTGAGGTAGCTTTTGTCTGTTTCTCTTGTTGTTGTTGTTCCATAGGGCGGGACGGGGGCCTTGGGAAAAACTGTTCTGTTTGTGTTTGTTGTATTTTTTTTTCTCATCTAAATTCTAGAACAAAAGATCCTCATCGCCATCGTTTTCCAGTATATTCTGCGCCTCCTCGCTGGACAAGACCTTGTAGCCCTGACGACGCAGTTCCTCCCGGGCACGATCCGCACATTTGCGGGCCTCACGCTTTTTATCCTGTATCTTCTTCAGGCGATAGAACTCCTCACGCTCCAATTCATCCAGCTCACTGATGATATACTCAATGGTGCGATTGATGCGGGGTATTATTACTGGAAAGACAACAGATGTATCAGAAAAACTTATAGACATCGATATACGATGAATTGGAAAAATATTATAATAAATGGATGTCTAGAAAGGCAGAAAATTTTCAGATTTTGAAATTTATTTGAAAGAAATTCGAAATTCGAAAAACTGGAAAAAATAACGAAAAAAGTTCAATAGTCAAAAGTTATAACACATTGTGGGTAATGGAAAAGGGATTGAAAAAATGTATAAAAGTAATGAATGAACGCATTGTCATCAACGCCAATACCGAATATCCATGGATCCAAGCTCATGCTCTGTATTTGGTGGGATCAGCTGGGAGTCATTTGATATGAGCTGCTCAATCCGAACGAGACTGTCAACAATTTGGACCGAGCATTGCAAGAAAAACACTCGCAATTTTCGGATGGATATGAAAACATAATTTTGGAGCACGATAACGCTCGACCGCCTGTTAGTCGGATCATTAAAACTGACTTGCAAACACTTCGTTGGGAGGTCCTACCTCACCCGCTATGTAGCCCAGACATAGCTACCTTCTTATCTTTCCGATTATCATCTTTTCCGATCGATGACACATGACATGGCTGACCAACACTTCACCTCTTACGAGGAAACACCAAAATGGATCGATACATGGATCGTAACAACTATTTTCCTTTATTTCTGCCTTCCCTGAAGAACTTTTTTTAAGTGGGTGGACTTCAACTCCTACGCCACAACCTAGTTTTTCTAGGATGATCGGGCCTATCGTCATGAACAGGACTCGAACTCGCACCTCTTGTTTGGCGGGACAGTGGGCTTTCCACCGGTCCACCGAGGGCCCTTAAGGAATATATATAGAAGATAAAGGGAAGATATATCATATGGAAGATATAAAGAACAAATATACATAGTAGCTGAGGCATACGACATGAGCCGAAGTCACTTAAGTGTATGCTCCTCATTTTTTGGAACCCGGGGAAAGAAGAAGGGAATGAATATACATATATAATATCTATCCAAAATGAAGTTTCGAGTTATCTAAAAGCGAGCGAAGAATGACTTTTAAGACTTGAGCAAAATATCTCAAAGTCTTGATCTTCATTTTTGGGAAGCTTAAAATTTTTTAAATATTTGGACAATCATCTGGAGAGTGTATTAAACTTCCTGCCGTACATTTTTCTAGGGAACAAAATACTCCTCAGACAATATTATTTTTCAGTAGTTTCCACAGAAATTGCGTTGGGTTATATGAAGCCATTGCGGTGTTGGGGCCACAGTGGAATAATAAAGACAATAAAACCACCAACTTGGGTGGAGAATTTGCAACTGTCGCCGGCAAGGTAATTGCTGCACGTACCCGAAAGAATCTAGTATAGTTGGGTATATATACAGATGGAAGATGGGTGGGTTGGGGATTGGGGATTGGGGATTGGGGGTTTCTGGGGGCACCATACTAACCGTGCTCAATGGCATTAACACGCCTGTTGGTCACCTTGATGACATCATCGAGTGTCACAAATGAGGTTTGCAGCGAGGCCAACTCGACGAGCAGACGGACGGCGCTCTGATAGTTCTTCTTCAGCTTGGCCAGCTGCTGGCCACCGCGGGCCAGGCCGGCCAGCTCGTAGGTGTCGACGCCATCCTGATAGGGTTCGAAGAGCGGCAGTGTTACGCCAGCGACATTATCCTTTTTGGTGCGTATTTTGATCTGGGCCTTGGTCACATTCTGCAGGACAATCTGATTGATGTCGCCGGTGGTGAATTTGACCTCGGCCAGCGAAAAAGCAGCCTCCTTCATGACCTGCCCCATCAGCATTTTGGTCTAAAGCAGAGCCAGAGGTTAGGCTATACTATATATATCTGACGTTCTGACGGGGAGCATTACCTACCTCAATGATCTTGCCCAGAATTAGGCGAAAACGCATCTGTAGAGCATCTGCTTTCTTCTTAAGTAGGCCATGGCCCTTGGTGGCGCCCGCTAGGCGAGATTTCATCAAAGTTTGCGCACTGCCGGAGTGTTAGGGAGGGGTGGAAGATCATTAAGATACAATCCCAAACCGATTCGATGGATTTGTCTTTAGTTTTCCATGCTTCAAACTCACCCGCGTGATGGAAATATGGGTAAACGATCTCGGGCAGCCATTTATTCAATTTATATATATATATTTTTTTACAGTTATCAGCTATATTTTTACCGTTACAAATCGAACGTTACGTTTGCTGCCTGCGCTACTTGTTGACAAATGTTTTTTTCAGTTTTCAGTTTTCGTTTTTGTTTTTATTTTTCAAATTCGAAACTATAAATAAAAATATAACACAAAATAACACGAAGAGCGGAAGAGAAGAGGAGGGAAAATACACAAAATATTAACTAAAAATGCGACGAAAATATACAAAAATAAAACGGACAGCGAGAGCAAGAAGAAGACAAGAGGAAGACGAGCCAAGAAACCAGAGCGAGCCCCAAAGACCCAAAGCGACCAAAACAAACTGACGCCAGAAACTTGCAAAAAAGATATCATACTTGTCGCTGTCAACGTCAGCGGCTGCGTCGACGTCAACGTCAACGTCAGCGTCGGCGTCAGCGTCAGCGTTGGCGTCAACGTCGGTGTCGTTTATGACAGCGTGTCGGGTGGACATTGTTGTGCACGGCCGATCAGCTGATGGGCAGCCGCTGTCAGTGATGAGCGCGTGAAATATCGTTATAAGAATGTGACATATTTACTTTGTCCTCAGAAGAAACCCACTTAGAACTCCCAAAACTTTGCTTGCGCTTGGATCTGTCTGTATGTCTATATATAAGCGTTGCCAATTTCGCTTTTTTCCCGCTAAAACTGGCTTTTTTGTAAGTCCAACTGCGGGAAGATTTTCCAAATCGAAGAAAGTGACGCGATTAGTGACATTCTGACATACATGTTTAGAGGTTTTTTCGGCTTTTTCTTTTTCTCTGAATTTTTGAAAAAGTGTGAAGATTTCCGAAATTGCGGGAAGCGGAATTTCCGGCTTTTAATATATACTTTTAGAGTGTATTATAACCATATTGGAAAAATGGAAAATAAGGCTTGCAAGTTCTGTTTGTAATGTATGTAACAGGCCGAAGGTGGCGTGGCAGACCCCATAAGGTATATATATTCTGGATCAGCATCAATAGCCTTGTCGATATAGTCTGTCCGTCGATTGTCGAGACCTTAAGAGCTTGAGACTCCAAATGGCATGGAGATCCATGTATAGCATACGCAGATGAAGTGTGGAGCATTTCATGATACTACACCCCATTCGCTATATAATTTACAGGAACAATTTTCGATAAAATGGGCATAACTTTTTTATTTATTAAGTTATCGGCTACATATTTGTTATATAGGATCATGAATGATAAACTGCACCTTGCGGCAATCCCAAATCTCTATGCAGTTAATGTTATTTACTTTGGCAAACATTGCCAAAAATAGACCCTAATGCAATATCCTAATAAATAGAATCTTAGACCCTTTTTAGACCCCCATTTTTAAGATGCAAGATATTTTCCATAAAGCGTCATGTATAAGAAATACGTATCAATTTAGAAGCCTTTCGCATCAAAACTTGCCTCGAATTATTCCCGCTCACGAGCGCATCTCTAGGCCAGTGCTGCCAAGTCGCAGCGATAACCGTTAGCGGGAATTGATTTAAATTGAAGCTGATTGCCAGCACTACGCACATCGCTCGACGAAAGTCGGAGAAGTCGAAAATGTCTGAAAAGTCGAGTGCGAACCGAGTGGCCACTCGGCTAACCGCAGATGCCATAGCCAATCGGTTCTATATCCATTGTCATCGAGTTTTCCGTGTGATCATTGAAAATACGCGACGCGTCGGATGATACGCAATTTGAATATGCGTCTTGTGGACCCTATCACAGCCCCCGCCACCTGCCCCCGCCCTGTCAACAAAAGTCGGAAATTTCAACACGTGTTCGCCTTATATGCAGAGTTGGGCCACGACAATAATATTCATTGAGATAATAAACATGGCATTGAAGGGGCTTTTGGCAATTGGATCCACAATTGAATGGCCCATAACACCCGACCCAACAGCCCCCACCGTCCCCGATGGAGCAACAATTGTTTTTTTTGGGGCGTTGCCTTTGTGGTCTGTGGTTATAGTTGGGGTTATAGTCGGGGTTGTGGTTGAGTTCCGGCATTGAAAGAGAACTTCTATGATTTGACAGGGCGGAGTTCGGTTTCAAAAACAATTGGGTTTCACATAATACGACCAACTAACGGGCCACAACTGGAAAACAAGAAACAAATTGGCCTTCGAAATGGAAATATTGCGTTAGGGTAAAGCATATATTCTTACTGTAAACCAACCAAAACATGTAAGGAAGGATTTTGGAACGATTTCATACTCTTTTCGAAGTCTTCCTATTTAACATGATATACTATACTCACCGACTTTTAGTTTTATAACAGCTATATGACATACTAGTTCAATTCTTCGGAAATTTGGTGGAGCGACAGATCTTAAAGACGCTTAAATTTGTGTAAAGCTCAAATGCAATTTTTGGAAAACATGAAAAATAAGAGCCAAACTGACTTTTAGTACTATGGTAACTATATTACAGAATGGTCTGAACCCTTTGAAATTTCACGAATTATTGGATAAAAAGGAAACTGAAGTGTGTGAAAAATTTCAATCCATTAGGAACGTAAGAAATATGAGCAAACCTCACTTTTAGTTGTAGATAACTATATAATTAACAGATAAGGTCCTTTTGAAATTTAGTGGAGAGATAGCTAATATCGAATCTTAAGAAAGTGTAAAATTTCAACCATATAGCTTAAGATTCACAAGACATATGGGTAAGCCCGACTTTTAGTTGTATGACAGCTATATGATATAGTGGTTCGATTCTTCTGAAATCTGTTAAAGTGCTATACAAAAATTAAGCTTAGGAATCTGTAAAATTTAGATGCCTTATGCTGAAAATTATTGAAATATGAGCAAAACCGATTATTATTGGTATAGTAACTATATAATAGAGGAATACTATTCTTTTGAAATTTGTTGGAACGATAGATAATATAGAAAGTGAAGTGTGAGTGAAACAAAATGGACAAAACATATTTTAATTAATTTAATATCGTAAAATTATAGATTCTGTCAAGTAAATAGTGATAATTGGATTTAGTACCCAAATTTTTTGTTATTTGACGAAGTTCAACTTATTAATCCAATTCCTTAATAATCCAATTAGGCCTACTAATTATACCATCATCGAAAATATCCTTATTATTATTCTGCTTCAACGGTTGTTCTTTATTTCCTCAATAGACCGAAAAAGTAACGATTTAAGAATGCTTCGGCGCGTCCTGCCCCGGAACATAGGCTTGAATTGTTTGGCAAATATATCGAGTCTATTGTATTGCCCAATGTTTTCCAAACTTTTGTTTTTATTTAGCAGTATTTGTTGAGCAAATGTCAGCCCATTGTCATGGGCTTTATGTCATATAAAAGTCATAAAGCCCCTGTAAGTCACAGTAAGTCGAAACTTATTTGCAGGCCATAAAATATATGAGCTATATATTCTATGGAAACTGAACCTCTTAAGATCCAAGCTTCAAAATTTTAAGGACTTTCACTTAATTTTCGTAAGATCACACTAGAAAGAACTTAAATTTGGGTATACACTTACTGTATAGTCTCAAAATGGACAAATATACCAAATTTGAAGACTCAAGCATCATATTGGAGGCATAGTTCAAGACATTCCGGTTCATAGCTTTTGTATTTTTTCATACGATCAATCTGAAATTTGTAGTATTGCTTTATGACATGTTATTATAAGGGACAAAACTCAATTCAAAAATGCGTATGATATAGTATGATTTACATATCAACTTTGAACGCTCCAGATTTTATATTCTCCGAGAAGAGCGTATTCAAACTGACAGACAGACAGACGAACTCAAGTTCGTGGTTGATCAAGAATATATATACTTTATATCGTCTACCTTGGAAATCACTTCAGGACAAATTGAAAGTAGAAAAATATTGGAAATTGTACTTATAAAACAAGAACAAACTTATGGAAGGACAAAATCGAAATATGCATATGGGATAACTTTCTTCAAAAAATTGCAAAATCTCAAAAATGCTTATAAAACCGTACAAAATTTATGGAATGAAAAAACGAGAAAATATAGGTAGATTTTACTTAAAAAACTCGCACAAATTTATACAGAGAAAAGTTGGGGACATTTTTAATAAAAAAAAAAAAAGTACAATTTTGGTGTTAAATCAATTTTGGTATATATAAAAAGTTATCAAGCGGGGAAGTTGGTTTTGGGATTGACCAAGTCATAGATGATTGGATATAAGAAAAGCCACAACATATCGTAAATTTTTCTTCATTTTCTGGAAGAAATATAAAAATTATTTCCTCTAATATTTCACTTCTTTGTAATTGCTCTTGACCCACTGTAAAGGTTAGGTACATGGCCTTCGGGCACGCACACACACACACAGACAACGTTTGAATCAACAGTTGGCAACGTTGCAGAAGCGTAGAGCAAGGGGCGGTGTGGGGCGTGCGGGGTGCCTGGCGGAGAGCAGTGGAGAGCGGAGAGCGGCTCTTGCGGCTCTCACACAACATTTCTAACGGCATTTGGCGTAAGTCACGACCATTGACTCTATCCTCTTTCTCGCTCTCACACGCAGTCGGGCTCCCTCTGGCACGTTTACGCACGCTGCTGGCACAGTGGGACGGTTCCGCGAAAGGACTCACAGTGGGCAATTTGGCGTAAGGAAATACAATTTTTGAATCTGCCAGAATATGACTTCCCGTCGATAGTTAATTTCAGTATTCAGCCATATAATCATAAATAGGTTCTATTCTATATACTCATGGTTTCCAACGTATTGAACTGCAAGTTCAAATAATCCCAAGACTCGTTATAATCTTTGAAAAGAGTATGAAATCTTCGGCGCACCGATGATCATTTTTCCTTAATTATTTAAATTTTCTTGGTAGAATGTCTCAAACGCCCACTGTGCGATATTTTTTTGCGGAAAAAACTTAAGATTTTAACGGTGCTTTAACTGTACAAAGAGCAACAACAACAACAGTTATAAAAAGTAAGTGATAAAAGTGCAATAGAAAGTAAATTGAGAAAGTAGGGAAAAGAAAGTAAATACAGGAAAAGTGAAGGAATAACATATAACGGTTAAATGTTAACCCTTAGTTGTGGCTGGAAGAGTGGCGAATGGAGAAAGGGGTGGAGGACAGTGGTGAGAGGAGAGTGGAGAGTGGAGAGTTGGGAGTGGAAAGTTGGGAGCAGAGCAGGATGGATGATTTGAGTTGCAAGTGCGAGTGTGATGCAAATAGTCCAGGAAATGCTGTGGGTATGGGGGAGGTGGATGTTAGGAAGGGTGGTGAAAGGTCAAGAGAAAGCAATGCGGAGAAAGTGCTCTCTAATTGAGTTATGAAAATTATGACGAAAAAATCCCACAGAGAGCTTTCAGCTTGGAGAAAAATGTAGCATGCTTTTAGGCGTGGGTGGATTTCAAATCCTACGCCACAACCTAGTATTTCCAGGAGGTAACTCATACTCCATATGTCATAATTGGAATTCCTGGAATTTTCATTTCCTTTCATTTCAAACATTTCTTATCTGAAATAGTTAAAATTTGAATAAAAAGATCTTTGTGCTTTGACTTTCGACGATTTCAGATAACTTTCATATATTTAAATATTACTGAAACCGAATTACGAAACTTCTAGAGCAAGTACGAAATATATCACACATGAGATATGAAAGTATTGAGCATATGAATTAATAGACCTATACACAAAATTTGCTGTTCTTAGCACCATTACAGCTTATGTTATAGCTCTTTTGTCAAAGCGCATTAAGATATTATAGATCTATCTATTATCTATCTTTATAGTATTTAATGTCTGAAGCATTTGAATGGAATTAAATGATATTTCACGTGTTTCAGAGCCAATACCATTAACTACAGCAAATCTATTAAAGCTTTTTGGTACAACCGATTTTATTATCTGACGGATGAAGAGACAGGCACACAGCTAAATCTATACTGATTAGAAATATATATATTTGATAAGGTTGTTCATTTGCTTCCCCTTTGTAATGGAATAGACGTAATAAAAGCTTTACGGCTGCCACTTTAAGCTCTAACAACACATAAAGCTTCCGTCGATCTTAAAATAACCCAGAATCTAACCTAGACATCTTTCTACCATATATAGATTTCTGAAGTGGGCCAAAGTAATAACTTTTAAACGCAATTCTTTTGAAACATTCGGGATAGATTTCAGGATTTATTCTAGATATGTTTACGAAAGCCATGCTTTAAATCAAACACAGACAGATCTCTGCATTTATGAATAACTTTTATATCCAATTATTTTTAAAAGATCCCTGAATTTGTTAAGTTAAATTTATCAAAAACTTTTATATTTATTTGGAATTTTCAGAATAAATTACAGTATTTATTATAGATCTATTTAGAGATCTTTTCCAAAAATATGCTTTAAACAGACAGATCCCTGCTTACGAATAAATTTCATAACCGATCGTTTTGAAAAAGTTCTAGAATTTATTCTAGATTTGTTTACAGCTCTCGGGATTTATGAATTACTTTTATAACTGACAATTAACTAATATACCCTTTAATGCCACATTCATTGGGTACACTCAAACAAAGAACTTCATAATAATAAACTATTATTTATGGTTGGGAAAGTTTTTTTTTAAATATTTTTTCACTTAGATTTGCCTCAATGCAAGTCAATGACCAGTTTAACACTTTGATTTTTATAAAAATAGACCCGACAAGTATAGTATATAAATTATAATAGACCAAACTATATAAACAAAGTTGTACATGGGCGTAGACAGGCAAAGGGTCTGTCCGATCTGTTGTATCGGGCTGAAAACAAGAAAAGTTTTAGGATAATAATTAATATCTGTTTGGAAATGGCTAATTTTAGCTATTTTTTACAATGTTCCGCTAAGGTTTAATAATATTTGAGATATCACAGAATTTTAACTTTTAGAATCAAAAGTTAGATAGAGAATATTTTTGGACTCGATCAATGTCCAACTTGGATATTTCCAATAAAAAAGTAGCCTTAGTCTACGCCCCTGTTTTCTAATACCTAAAAAAAATCAATGACCATGGAAATGGACTTTACTGACCAGCAACAAGAGAGTCTATCTTATCGATAAGTCTAATCTTAAGCTATGATCGCCACGAAATGTGGGTAAATCAACATTTAATTGCATATAATATCGTTTTCTATAATATAAAATTGACAATAGGAAATCCCCAAGCTACATATATACATATATATAGCTCTAAAACCAGTACCCCTGAAAGTCCCTATTAGATTTCCCCTTAGGTTTCCCCGCCCATAAAAATCGGCGGTACAGTGGCACTTGTAGAGTGCCCCTTATCTTAAGAGCAACACAATCATTTCCGATTAGAGTTAAAAGAAATGTTTGGTGCAATTCAGTTGGGTTTTAGCATGGAAAGATAACACCCGCCGTGTGTTAACCGAATAATTAGCGAACCAACTGACCATAATCCATCCAAAATCATTTCAATATAGACTTCAGCGGGCATAGTTCAGAATGGGCAAGTCCAGTGTTAAGGAGAAACCGCCATTGCGTATTGCCATTGGCAATATAAATTTACGCAAAAGTTCACCCAAAAATCGGGTTACGACAACCAAGTATAACTGGATAACCTTTATACCTCTGAACTTTTACGAACAGTTCCGTCGAGCGGTCTACTTCTACTTTCTGCTCGTTACAATCGTCTCCTTTTTCGTCAGTATGTCGATCGTATATATCCAATTGATATATCAAAACTAACTAAAGTTGCGAATTTCTTATAGATGATACAATGTCACCGATGGTATCATTGCTGCCGCTGCTTTTTGTGATGATCGTAACGGCACTTAAGGAAGGCATTGAGGATTATGCACGTTCCAAGAGCGATAAAATCGTCAATAAGGCTAAAGGTGGATCTATTATCCTAACAAGAGATTAGATGGATTAAATTAAATGGAGCTGAAAAGTTTGATAACTTTCAATGACTTAAAATAGGAAATTTTAGACAATACTTTCAATGAAACTGGGAAGAAAACCTCGATCTATGTATATCCAACATAACAGATAAAAGATATCATTTAGGAACCTTAAGCGTTTGATCTGTGAAAAATATAGTATGTAATTTGATCTCTGTCCTATTTGAGATCCTTAGTTCCAGGACCTTTTAGAAATCTGCCATGAAAACACACTCCCAACTCCCAGGAATCTCTTAAAAATATGCATTATACCTTATCACTTCTCTTCTCTCCCTCATCATCTTAGTGACCGTTTTACGCAACGGCAAGGAGCAACATATCGATTCGGAATACATAGTCCCGGGAGATCTGGTCATTGTCTCCAGCGCCAGCGATGTGCCTTGCGATTTGGTCCTGCTGCACTCGAGCGGCGCGGAGAACATGTGTTTCGTCAACACGGCGAATTTGGATGGTGAAACGAATCTGAAACCAATCTTTGGACCAGTCAACTATAACCTCCTGGAGCTGGGCAAGAACACGGGTTGCATTGTCTGCGAGCCGGCAACAGCGGATCTCTATAGTTTCAATGGACGCATTGAATTCGAGGATGCATCAAGGGAACCCATCCCACTGGCCATCGACCATCTTTTGCTGCGCGGTGTGCGGGTCAAGGGTCAGGATCGCATCATCGGCTGTGCCATATACACGGGCATGTCCACCAAGCTCCAGCTGAACAGTCGGTATACGGGCAACAAGTCGGCATCGAGTGAGAAGTACATCAACAAGTTCATCATTGCCCTCATTGTGGGCATGATCGTGGTGGTCTTTGTGCTCTATATGATTGAACGGTGAGTTTTCGGGGGGGAAATTTGGGGGTACATTGTGGAAAGAGTTTGTTTTGCGAAATTGGAAATTTTATCGGAAGAAATGGTGGGAAGACTATTTCCTATTTCCCAGTTTTCTGCAATTTTCCTTGGTTCCTTAGTTTTACAAATATATTTATTACACTCCAAAATAATATGAACTCTTTTGAAAACCTCTAACTAACCTCGCTTACAATTTCAGTCAAAAGGCAGCCAAGGTCTATCCCAATGCTTACTATCTCGGTCCACCCACCGATTATAATGCCATAATGCACATCTTTGAGGATTTTCTATCGTTTCTCATACTCTTCAACTACATGATACCCATATCCATGTATATGAACATCGAGCTATACCGAGTCTTTGGTGCTCTCTTTATGAAGTCGGATCTAACGTTATACGACGAGGAAACCGATCAACCCTGCAGCGTAAATGCCTCCAATTTGAATGAGGATTTGGGGCAAATCAATATACTCTTCTCGGATAAAACTGGCACTTTGACCAAAAATCAAATGATATTCCGCAAATGTTTCATTGAGTCCCAAAATTATCATTTGGAACATGGTCAATTGTATTGTCCCAACACAGCTGAAAGTCAGCAAATGCTGGAAATGAACGTAAGCCTTGATTGTGCTATAAAACTTTTAATATCTGGAATATCTATTGCATTGTAATTTTTAGCAAGAGGTTCGGGATTTCTTTGAGGCCCTAACCTTGTGCCATAATGTGGATGTGCTGGACAGCAGCCTCGATAAAGCCCATGAAGTGGCCAATAGTGAAAACGATCGACTGATAACCTCCGATATTATAGGCAGATATCAGGCCTCGAGTCCCGACGAAAAAGCTATACTGGAAGGTTGCGCCAATTTGGGTTTGGTATACAAAAGTATTGATCATAATGTGGTTGAAGTGTGTCGCATCTCCCGACATGGCGACGTGGAGGATTTGCAATACGAACGTCTCAATGTGCTGGAGTTCAGTTCGGACAGGAAGCGCATGAGTGTTATAGTACGACATGGAAATGGTACCATCTGGCTATATAGCAAGGGGGCCGAAACTGCCATATTGCCAAGATGTCGCAGTAGTTCCCTTATTGCTCTGACCGATGCACAGATTACGGAATACGCCAAGGAGGGACTGCGCACACTCGCCGTTGCCCGACGCCTTGTGACGGAGCAGGAGTATACCCGATTTGTCGAGTCCTTGAAGGAAGCCAATATACAGTTATGCAATCGCAATGAACTTGTTGCCGAGTGCTACGAAAGCATTGAAGTTGGTAAGTTTATCCAGAAAAAAGCACTGGTTCCATAGAGGCTTATGCTCTTATTCAACCCAGATCAGAAAATAGAACCCCAAAGTTATGACCAGCATGGTCAGTGGTGAAAAAAGAAATCAATTGGGACTTATCTTTATGTCCATATGCAAACTAGTCTCTCTGTTTTTTAACTTTCTCCTGCATATTCGTCTAAACCGACCAGGTCGGATCACTATATCACATTTTTGTCATATAACTAAAAGTCGATTTTGCCTAATTCCCATGTTTTCCAATCTATTGTATTGAAATTTTACACATACTAAAAATTATTCATTATCTATCAGTATCTACCAAATTCAAAAAGAATTGGACTACTATTTGATACAAAATCCTTTAATTATAACTTTTTGATACAAAAATAATCCAAAACTATCAGATTTTGACCAGCACTAGTTTAAGGATATTATATAGTTTTTCAGCATATTTTAAAAATTTTGCGAGATTTTTAAACGTAATATTGATTTGAATTTTCAGAAATAACTGAGCATTTCGGGTTAATCATAGATAGTTGATACGATAGATGGCCATAATAGTTAGGATAGATGGGACTAATAGGATAAATAGGATATATTGGTTAGATTGGATAGATACAACAGATAGGATAGATAGTATAGATAGGATAGATAGGAAAGATAGGAAAGATAGGATAGATAGGATTGATAGGATAGATAGGAAAGATAGGAAAGATAGGAAAGATAGGAAAGATAGGATAGATAGTATAGATAGGATAGATAGGATGGATTGGATAGATAGGATAGATAGGATAGATAGGATAGATAGGATTGATAGGATAGATAGGATAGATAGGAAAGATAGGAAAGATAGGAAAGATAGGATAGATAGTATAGATAGTATAGATAGGATTGATAGGATAGATAGGATAGATAGGATTAAAAGAATAGATAGGATTAATAGGATAGATAGGATAGATAGGATAGATAGGATGGATTGGATAGATAGGATAGATAGGATAGATAGGATAGATAGGAAAGATAGAAATGATAGGATTGATAGGATACATAGGATATATACGCTAGAAGGTAGAGATGAGATAAATACTGAAATATCTAAAGAAAGATGAATTTTAGTCTTCTAAAGAATCAACTTTCTCCACAATTTTTCGTAACTTTCCAATAGATATCATTCCACGGGCTTAAACCAAGCACCTGTTTTCTAGTTTTAAACCTTATTTTCCCTCAAATGTCCTGCACTACACAGATATTGTACTTAATTTTGATCGTCTCCAGGTCTTGAACTTCTGGGTGCCACCGCATTGGAGGATGCCCTCCAGGACGATGTGGATGAAACACTGCTGGCACTGCAGGAAGCTGGTGTCAGGATTTGGGTGCTCACCGGGGACAAGGTGGAGACGGCCTTCAACATCGGCATGGCCTGCAAGCACATACCGCCCGTGGCCGAGGTGCACTTCCTCATCAATCTGACCGAAACCAACGAGCTGACCCTGCGGCTGCAGCAAGTAGAGCAGAGCCTGAAGAATGATAAAACCAAGCCCACCGCTTTGGTCATCGACGGAACAACTATATCCACGCTGCTCGCCCACATGCCCAAGGAGTTCTCCGAGGTGGCGCTGCAGTGCAAGGCGGTGCTCTGCTGTCGCCTCAGTCCGCTGCAGAAGAGCGAGATTGTGATGCTGATCAAGAAATCGGGAAAACACATAACGGCGGCCATTGGGGACGGAGCCAACGATGTGTCCATGATCCAGGAGGCGCACATTGGCATCGGCATCATGGGGCGGGAGGGCAAGCAGGCGGCACGCAGCGCCGACTACGCCATTGCCAAGTTCGGCATGCTCCAACGCCTGCTCCTGGTGCACGGACATTACAACACGGAACGATTGGCGTTTTTGGTGCTCTTCTATTGCTATAAGAACATTATAATAACGGGCTGCATGGCATTGTTTCAGGTCTACGACTTGTATTCCGCCACATCGGTGTATAATGAGCTATATCTGTGGCTGTTCGATATAATCTATATATCGTTCAGTTTCACCTATTTGGCCATGTCCGATAAGCATTATAGTGAGAAAACCTTGCTCAGGTGGGTGCTACAAATGCTATATTTTCTTGATTTTTCTATAACTTTTGAAATTTTTCAGTTATCCCACGCTATATAAGAGCATTTCGCACAATAAGTTAACCACTTGGAAAACCTTCACCTTATGGATTCTCAATGGCGCCATACAATGTTTCATCATCTTTTACTTTTCCTTTGCCCTGATGAACGATAACAATGTAATCTTCAACGGCGGACAAACAGCCGATTTTTCCACATTTGGCACTATGCTGATAATGGTACTCGTTCTGGTTGGCAACTTCAAGGTATTCCTGGTCTCGCATTACATGAGCTATCTGAACTTCGCCTTTATTGTCATATCCATCAGTTTGTTCTTATTGAGCACCTTTATCTACAATATGCTCAGTGGCAATAATCTCTATCACGTCTTCAATATGTTCCTGAGCTCCTTGCCCATTTGGCTATATATCGTCATCTGCACGGTGGCTTGTTTGCTGCCCGACTTTTTGATGAAATCCGTAAATGATATGTTTCTCGAGCCGTCCTTAAAAGTGAGACAAGTTGTAAGAAAATCGAACAATGTTAACATTTAAGTAGCAATTCATGTGATTTTTAACATTTTACCAATAAATTGTAAAAAATATTATGTAATTAAAGCATTTTAAACATATAATTTAAAATATTTAAATTTGAACTTTAACCGCCAAAACGCAAGCAATCGATATATCGATCATTTAATGAGCATAACTGGCAACGGCCAAGTGTCAGGGCTGCAAAGCAATGCAAAGTACAGTCAACTGTACTCAAGCATCAAGCTGGCAACGCCACTTTGCAACGATAGGCCTGCCTATCGGTTAATCTACATTTAATTTAATTAAAATCATTGTAGTATTTATGCAAATTATTACCATTTTCGCTTGTTTCATAATTTTTTTCAATTTTATTAACACTCTTTTAAGTGTAATCCACTGTAAATGTCTATCATTTAACATATGCCACGCTGCATTATCGTTTTCGCAATATATCGATATCGATAACGATAGCTGTTTTTACACGCACAACAAAAAAAGAACGAAAATACAATAATATTAGGCCAAAAAGTGTTTATTAGTAATTAACGTAATTTTAGTACAAAAATGGAGGTGGAATACGATGATTCCGGCTGGCAGGGCCGTACGAAACAACAGCTAAGCACCGAGGTAAGCGGCCCTTTGACCGTAACGTCAAAATCTGACAAGCCGACAGACAGACCAAAACAATCACAATTCGAAATGTGCCTGGTTTGTTGTGCCGATTGTAATCCGTTTGATTTCTCCATGGGGAACAGGAAATGCACGAGGATAATCCGCAGAAGACGATACAGGAATGCCTGGAGAAGTTCCTGACCCCCGACTATATCATGGAGCCCGGCATATTCACGCAGCTCAAGCGGTACTTTCAGTCCGGCGGATCGCCCGAGGAAGTCATCTCCATGTTGTCGGAGAACTATAAGGCGGTGGCCCAGATGGCCAATCTGCTGGCCGAGTGGCTGATACTCGCGGGCGTCAAGGTGACCGAGGTGCAGGCGATGGTCGAGAACCATTTGAAGGAAATGATACTCAAGTCGTTTGATCCGAAAAAGGCGGACACCATATTCACGGAGGAGGGCGAGACACCCGACTGGTTGACTGAAATGATAGATCATTATACATGGCGTTCGTTAATCTATCGCTTGGCCGAGGAATACCCCGACTGCCTGATGCTTAACTTCACCATAAAACTAATATCGGACGCGGGTTTCCAGAGTGAAATCACCTCCATATCCACAGCGGCGCAGCAAATCGAAGTCTTCTCCCGGGTGCTGAAGACGTCCATTGTTAAGTTCCTAAACAATCCGGATGATGTGCATGGCGCCATACAGGAATGTGCGCGCATGGTGTGCCATGGCCAGCACACCTATGTCTACTCCCAGGTGCTGATACAGGTGCTCAGCCAGGAGCAAAAAGGTGGCTTCAATATGAAACGTTTATCTCAGGAAATCATCAAATATGCGCTGCAAAAGTATGTATATTACGTTAGACACTTGGATGAGTAACTAAATCCCTCGCTTTTCTTCCTTTAGCAATCAAAACGTAACACCTATAACCATGGCACTCAATGGATCGGCTGTCTATCCGCAGGCGTGTCAGGCACTTACCTCCATGTTAACCCGCAACACCTTGAATCCAGCTGATATAACCGTCTTGTTCCGCAACTATTCCGGCTCAGATCCGCCGCCCATTGACCTTATACGTAATCCGCAATTTTTGGAACTGCTGGTCGATGCTTTATTCCGTTCCGGCGTGAAAATCAACCCTGAACATAAGCCCAAATACGTCTTCCTCTTGGCCTATGCATCGTCCGTCATAGATCAGCCCGCCAAGAAGCGTCCCATGACTGAGCGGACCTTGAACAAGGACGAACTGAAGAGCACAATTCAGGCTATTGAAAAGGCACACGCGATCTGCAATGTAGATCAGGGCTCCACCGAGCTCATTGCCGAACTGCAGACACTCTACAATTGCATCAAGTAAGTGTTATAATACTCTGATCCCAAAGGAAAATTGGTAAGAAGGGTATAATAGTTTTATGGGAATGTATGTGACGTGCAGAAGGAGGCGTGGCAGACCTCATAGGCAGAACTCATAAAGGACCTCGGTCCGTCTGATCGCGGGAACTACAAGAGAGCGAATTTGTTTCAAATTTCGGATGCCACGCCCTCTCTGCAACGATAATCTATAAAATTACCATGACTTTTGCATTTAAAAAGCTTTCGTTACCAAACTGGGTATTTAGGATTATGACTATATAACCACCATACCATATAACCATAACTGCAGAATGGAATATCTCAAACTTTTGATACACCTCTCAATTTTACCGGAATGTAACGAAATGTGTCTAGCAGGCACAATTTTAACGCAAGAGCTATGAAATTTGGTACATTGACTCTATGGTAAAAGTGCCATTAAAAATTCTTTTCATCCTTATTTGGTTTCCTCCTCAAATTAAATACACTCGACCAGCAGCACCCTATCTTGTTAGACCTATATTTAAACAAATTTATACCCATTTTTAAACTATATTTTCCAGATACCCAGTTGTGGGCGTTGGTGTAATACGTTGGATCGAAAATGTTGTCATGGAGCCATCGTACTTTAAACTATCCACGGATAGTTGTCCCACACATTTGGCTGTCCTGGACGAAGTTGCCGGTGTCCACCCAACACTGCAGCAACAGATACTTTTCCTGCTTATACGCCTATTCGAATCGAAGCAGGATGAACTGGAGATTTTGGTGCAACTTGAGATGAAAAAGATGATATTGGATCGCATGGTCAATCTGTTGACGCGCGGCTGTGTCGTGCCCGTGCTGCGTTATATCAAACAATGCTGTGCCATTGAGGATACGGATATATCGTTAATACGTTATTTTGTTACCGAAGTGCTTGAGACAATAACCCATCCATATTCGGCGGAATTCGTGCAACTCTTTCTGCCCATGGTGGAGAATGAGGAAATTACGGGCACAATGCGTGGCGAAGGTGATAATGATCCTGTTTCCGAATTCATCGGTAAGTGTGGCTAGGAAATACGATTAAATCTATAATAACTCTTCTTTCTCCCCCTTCTTGCAGTTCATTGTAAGGCGCATTATACAACCGTATAGCGAACAATTTTTTAGCATTTTAAGTACAAAATGATAATATATAAACACCAAATTCGTGTATAATCTAAAGTCAAATTTTCGAAAAAGTTGTCATATATTATATTATATTAACTGCTCGTACTCTTCGCTACTGGAAGAGCATAATTGTCTGTCCTACTCGGATCCATTGTCACAATTTTTATACCATCAAAAGGAAAAACAATAACTTATGCATTAGCTTAGAATTTGCTTCCGATTTCGTGTTTAAAAACTATTCTGACTTATAAAATGGTTGATGCTTTATAACTTCAAATATGATGTAAAGTAGTTTGGTTTAAGTAAGGATAATAATAATATCGGGTACCCAAAGTGCTGTTGAGGCCATGCAAATATGTTAACAAGGCCTTAGCAATATCTACATTTATACAAATTATATATATATATATATATATATATATATATATATATATATATATATATAAATCACACAATTATCAAGTAACAATATATCCATATATAGACACGATTCTTATAT